>JAZGTI010000780.1:0-54721 GCA_036877585.1 Botia kubotai | reverse complement strand
TTATTTCAAAAGCTGAATTTTTTAGTAGTTGAAATGTCATTATTTTGCTTAAATAACAGCATGCTCCCAGATTAGCTTTCAAGTTTTTGCAGAACACAATAATCCATATTATCGCAGCATGATCTAAGAAGGTTATAAAAAGCTCTTTGTGTGCTGCGGTGGAAACAATAAAATCTGACCTTTTGTACTAAGGAGTTAGCATTGTCGCTGTCACAAATTTGCTTTGTTCCTTTGCATGTTGATTTAAAAATAGTGCAGAATCTTAAATATTTTGTACTCAGTTTATGTCATCACGTTTATTTATTTCCCAAATACCAAAACATTTTTGCAGAATTAAATTATATTATAAATCCATGATTTTTTTTATAGTTTTAGAGGTCTTAGTCTTAGGTCATGAATCATTTATAATCATCTCTTTAAAAAAAGCAATGAGTATTTTGCTAAAAGTGCTAAACTTACTTTAATCACTGCCATTGTAATAAAGATTGTTGCAAAGCCTAAACTGCATTAGAACATAAGACTCATCAGTATTACATTTATAAGTGAGCTTTATTCAGTCTACACACTTCACTCAGCACTAATGAGTATTTGTTCAGTCTTTAGGGGCCTTAATCAATGAAATATGCATGGAGTTAACATGCTGTATGCAGTGAGTGACACCATGCTGGTCTTACATGCTGATACTGTATGTACATGTTGCTGTGTAGTTATTCTTTCGTTGTTCAGGAAACTTAATGGGGCTCTCAGTTGTTTTACTCAAGGATCAATTTGTCACTAATGTTTCTCCAAAGATTTCTAAAGACATAAAAATAGACACAAATGAGTCTATTTTTGACACACATTAAGTGTATAGAGCTATAAAATATGTTTATTTTAGGTCTCTGTTAATTGCATATTGAAAGAATTTGATTAGAAATGTTTGATAATGATGTCATATCATTTAAAATGATTTCACATTGAAATTTCATGATAGTCTCATCTGGCATATCTGAGCACTGTTTCAGTCATTGTTGAGATTCTTAAATAGACATGTGCTTTAGTCAGTTTGTCAGGTGAAACATCTGAGATGCAGGAGATATTAGATACTGTACAAGAATCAGTGACCAACTTCTGTCATCCTCTTGCATCTTCAGCATTACAGCATAAGCAACATTCAAATTTACTACAGGCAGAATTAACAGACCACCATTAACACACTATTAACCCACAGTACACAATCCTCATCTTCCATCTCATATCTGTCAACAGTCCTTTAATAGACCTGGTAACCATAAAATCAGAGCACAAGATTAGGTGCAAGAGATTAGGATCTGTCTTTATCTGTACACCCAACCCTTTACTCATTATTGCTCATCAGTGCACAGACTGTCTGCTTGGGGTGGTGGAGTGGGGGTCAGGTGTTGATAGCCAAAAACACAGGCGAAGACAAGAGAAGGCACATGACACTGTAAAATGTTCTGTCAGAAAACCTACAACAAAACGTGTGTCACATGGTAATATTTCGGTAACATGTTTTATCAAAAATATTATTTAATATGATTCAACCTGAATACATTAGGTAAAACCAACTAACTTAGATCATGTAGAAATACATCCCTAGGAAAAACTTTATAGTAAAGTAAATTTTACAGTAAGATAAACACATTTTGCCTAAAAACATGCTATGTATGTGTTCATGTAATAAAACAATATTATGTTTAATATATTCTGTGTCTGTACCGAAGATGCTGTAAGATTGTTTAATGTGGCCAAATTAATAAATAAAATACAAGACATTGAATGTGTTGCATAAATTATGGTACTTCATATGTGTTGTTGTATTTTGAACTACTGGAGAACATAATGCAGGATGTCATTGATTTAATGGTGACAGATGAAATTACAAGGTGATGAATTGTGTGTTTAAAGGTCGTTGGGTCACAGGTCAATAAGCAAGCAAATGCAGAGAAAATTAAAATGTACAAAGCTTTGCCCGGCACCATGATTAATTAAACTAATACATCAGATTAAATCGGGCAAGCTAAGAGGCAGGATTCCCCTGACCATATAATGAGCATGCTCCCACATATAATTATGTTAGAGAAGGCAGAGAATGTGACAGCATACAATATACACTCCAATTCAGAAATACACACAATTAAATTTGTGGCTTTTGGGCAAGATTGGGCATGATAACTGTTATTTATATTTATACCACAACAGCATCACTGCCGTGCTGTGAGGGCTTATGTTGCACTCCCTCAAAATTAACCCATTAAATGTTCCTGTGATAAACGATGTGCGGTTGAAAGCGGGAGTGTAAAAATAGGATTGGAATGGGGTTGTTGCCATGGAAGAGCATGTAGAAACCCTAAAAATTCTTCACACACAACACACAGAAAAGGAGTGTCTTGTGGATGGTTGTTGCGTTTTTACGTCACCCTTTCACTTATGTCTATCCACCCGCTTCCTATTCATTTCTTTTGGAATGAATAAAACAATAACGACTTGGAATAATTGCAAATAAGTTATTTAACCGTCACAAATCCTTAAATCTGTGCAAGAAAAGGTGTGAGATAGGTTGTTAGGGAATGTAGCCTGCTGCTTTTATTTATATAATCTTTATACATTAGACAGATACTTTTATCTAAAATGACTTACTGTACAGTGCATTTAAGTTACACATTTATTAAGTATGTGAATTCTGCAGGAATCTAACCTATGACCTTAGAACAATGCTCTAGCTAGAACAAGCCTTTACTAGTTGAGCTAGAGGAAAGCTACACAACTGGAAGCATTTATACAAAAACATGAATCTGTTCAGAAACAGAAATGTACAGTCTAAATTACAATTATGTGCTAATGCAATAATGTTAATCTTACACATAGGAAAATCCAATGGGAACAATGTCTGACAGGTTGCTAAGCAGATGGATTGGTGTTTAAAGACTTTGATTAGTAAATGCTAAGCATAATTCTTATGTATGGTTCACACTGAGATCACATTTTGAAAAAATAGTTCACCCAAAGAAAGTTCTATCATAATTTACTCAGTCTCAGGCTTTCTTTCTTTCTGTCTTTCATCGAACACAGACTTTTCATTTAATGAAGGTGAATGAGAACTGGAACTGTTAAGTTTCAAAATAAAACCATTACAGTGGTCCAAATGATTACTGCGCTATATTTCAAGTATTTTTAAGTTATAGAATAACATTGTGTGAAGAACAGACTAAATTGTGAGTCTTTATTATTTTTTTTCTAATAATCTTCCCTTCGATTGAGCTGTTAATTGTTGTCCACATAACTGAGTCATTGAGCTGAAGAAAACTGGATCAGTCTGATTTATAAACCAATTATAAACTGAATCAAATCACTAAATCAAATTTTTGTCATTTTGGCGCTGAACAGCACCAACAGTCCTGGTTGTTTTATTATACGTAAAATAGCTGACATGACATTTACTTTAAAAATCTCTTCTTTGTATTTCATGGAAAAAAGAAGGTCATGCCGGTTTGGAGGCTTTAACAAGCATGTACTGTACATTCCAAACTATTACTGTATTTTATTGCAGGAGCTAATAAACACAAATGTTTTAATGATGTGTGTTCACAGGAGATGCAGCTTCCAAAGAGAGCAGCCCCTTTATTAACAGCAGCACCAGTGATGTGGAGAAAAGCCAGCAGTATGATGGGAAAAATATGGCCCTGTTTGAGGTACAGCAGTCCATTATAATAGATCATCGCTAATAAATTCAAAGTGTTTTCGAAGGTTACAGCTCCATGTGTTAACTTTACTTACATCTTGCCTGTGTGTGTGTTATAGGAGGAGATGGACACCAGCCCCATGGTATCTTCTCTGCTGAGTAGCCTAGCCAACTACTCCAACCTCACACAGGGCAGCAAAGAGCATGAGGAGGCTGAAAACAATGAGGAAGCACGCAAGAAAACTGTGCAGGTGATGCGACTGTTAAGTCACTACTGACAGAGATTTAACACTTATTTCATTAATTGATTGTGCATATGTTGATGGATGGTTTCTCATTATTTATTGGATAAATGTTGATTGACTGCTAAAATGGGTGTTTAATGACGTGTTTAGTGAATTATATTGGGCTTCATGAACTTGATGATAAATGTGTGTGGTGTTCTGATTATTGATTGGTTAATGATTTGATTGACAGGCTCCACGTATGGGCACGATAATGGGTGTGTACCTGCCATGTCTGCAGAACATTCTGGGTGTGATTTTGTTTCTCAGGATGACCTGGTTGGTGGGCGTCGGAGGTGTGCTGGGCACCTTCTTGATTGTCTTCATGTGTTGCTCCACGGTCAGTCACAGATATATATGCTTATATTTCATCCTTAAATTCATACAGTGTGACTAAATATAATGATACCCTGCCCACAGATAGTGGTTTCTAATAGTGGTGCTAATGGAAACTGTTACTATGGTCAACCTACCCTATACTAGTCTTTTTATTTGTAGCTTTTTGTGGTTAACCTGTACAATCTTTGCTATTGTCAGTTGGTACATTTTGTTGTAAGCTTTAAGATTGAAAATACTGTTTAAATACATTTATGTATAAAATATGTACATAAAATGTCTATGTTAATGCAGCTGTTCATTGTATTAATGCTGACTAAGATATGGCTTATTTTGCTGCAAAATAATACATTTTGGAAAGAAAAATCTAACCTGAATTTTATTGGCTCATAAGCCCAAGAGCGGGCCCCAGCAGTGGGTGTTGTGGGGCTGGTATGCCAGTGGGTGAGACATACACTCTACAAATAGCTACACTATCCCTTAATTCTAAATGCATTTTTAAGAGTCTATACCAACAAAAAATTCCTGTATGCTTAAGAAACAAGAATTCTTTATAACCATTATGAAGCAAGACCACAGAGACATGTGCACTCTAGCTCCCCGTCTCATGACGCCTCCCAAGAGCTCAGTCTCTCTCTATATCTTTAACTGAAGATCACTGACTGTTATACAATCACTTTGTTGTAAGTCACTTTGGTGAGGCTGTATCTCAGAATAGCACGAGTGCCGACGCTGACTTTCTGCCAAGAACATAAATGTAAATGCTGACATGAGGTGTTTCATTTCAGAGCTGCCAGTTTAGCACCATGGACAGCGGCCAACGCTAAGCTGCTCCCGCTGTGATTCCGTGGCTGTTTGTATGTTTGTGTGCGTTCTGTGTCACATATTAATAAATATCCGCTGAGGTCTCTTGTTGGGAATTTGTGGAGTGTTATGTAAGTGAATGTGCGGTGTTGCCACTCTGAGCTTTTTCTTTCATTCTGTCATATCTGTTGAAGAAATGTTCTGCTGGAAATGTCTGATGTCAAAAAGCTGAAAGTTGTCCCATCAGATTGTATCACTATAAATCTCCCACAATGCCCTTCTGACTCTGCCAAACCCAATGCCCACACACTCTCAGACTAGTTCTGTCAACCCACATGCATCATACTAGTCACTAGTTTTGGTAGTGCAGCAGTAGATAGATACCTATTTATGGTGTTGAGTAATATTTCATTATTTAATCTTTTCAATCAATTTTGATCAGTACTTCATATGTGGTAATGCACATACTTCATATGTGGTAAAGCAAAACACGTGTGTGCAAAATTACAAATGGTCAAATACAGATTCTTTCTTAAAGGTGCACTATGCAGGATTTTCATTTACTGTTTGTAAAAACAGCATTTATATTAAGCTCCTCCTTTCATGCGGGACATTGGCAGAAGCACATGCCCCTTGCCCCTCACCTGTGCATGGTTATTGGCTGGAGACTACACACCCACTGGCCAAAGGTTGCCTTCCAGAAACCTTTCAAGGACTCCAAAACAATAAAAAAAGGAAATACAGACAGACAGCAGTGTTTCTGTTGACAAACACCACTACACACTAATGGACCACAAGTATTGATTAAGAGGGTTTATTTTTGTCCATGCTTTATTAATTAATTAATAAAAATCCTGCATTTGTGTGCTTTAAATGTAATAAAATGATTTCCAAAATGCTTTACCTATTTGCCATTAGTTGGTTAAAAAGCTAGTCCCATCCCAACTTACTGCAATGGTGTGTTGCCACTATAAGTGATAAACAGAGCAAAAGTTTTTAAAAGCCCACAGAACCACAGTGTCACATGTTACAGTTAAATAAACCCGACTTACTTAAAGTTCTCACTGCACATTACACTGGGAAAAGAAAAAGTATTCTGTTTTACATCATATAGTCTCTCTCTTTTTCTCTCTCTCTCTTTCTCTCTATCGCTTACATTGATCTTTATTTGTCATATTTACAGACTATGCTGACTGCCATCTCAATGAGTGCAATTGCCACCAATGGAGTTGTGCCAGGTGAGCAGAAATCACAGTGTTTGTGTGTATATGCATTAAAGCCCAGAGGACAGCTGTCCTGTTGTTTTTCATGGACAGTTAGCTACAGAGCACAGTACAGATCCCAACTGTGCTGAGTTCAGCTCCTGACCTATAACTGTATGTACTCTTGTGTGGATTCATGTCTGTCTGTGTTAGAAATAAACAGAATATATATACCTGACTAACTGTCATTGTCTCTTAAAATGACCTTTCAATAAAAATAAGAGAGAGTTTCCATTTAATAGAAAAAAAAATTATTTACCTTTTTCTTTATTATGACAGTCTGAACTGCTTTTCTGTTTAATAATGTAGATTAAACAGTGTTGTAATATTGTACATGCTAACATGTTATTTTGTATGTTTACATACAGCTGGAGGCTCCTACTACATGATCTCTCGTTCACTGGGTCCGGAGTTCGGTGGGGCGGTTGGTATATGTTTCTATCTGGGTACCACGTTTGCAGGAGCCATGTATATCCTGGGCTGCATCGAAATCCTGCTGGTATGATGTTTTCTCATTGGTTTTTCTTCAGCCTGACATTCATGTAGCCAAATAGAGTGAAGTGCGGTATTGTAATATAAACAAAGGGTGAATTGACTTTTAGCATAATTTTTTTTTTCATAATTAGATGTTTTATGATTTTTACATTTATTTTACATTTATGATACATTTTCATTAGTAGATTATAGTCAATAGATTGTATGGTCAGCTAATTGGAATATTTGAAATGTTTCTGTGCAGCATTTGTCGTTTACACTAAGAATAAAACGGAATATTTTGTATCAGTGGTTCTTAACTGTATTTGCTTGGATTTTTACTTTGGAATGTTCTTAAAATCAACCATTAAAATATGTAAAATATGTCAATAATACCATATTATATATAATACAAAATTACCATAAAGTTTTTTTCATTTAAATTAGCCTATTCTGATTGCTATCCTATGCAATGGATATGCAATATTATTTAATTATTTGTTATATTTTTATATCTACTGTTGTGACCCTATCAAATATTTTGGGGTTGTGCCCTACCAATTTAGAATCATTGCCTTCCACTTTATTCACACATTTGAGTTTATACTTGATATAAAATGCTCAGTACCTAAATTTGGGTCATTTTCCATGTTTCTTTCTATGATTTTTTTCCATAGATCTACATTGTGCCAGCAGCTGCTATATTTAAAATGGAAGGTCTGGAGGGGGCAGAAGCTGAGGCAGCACTGTTGAATAACATGCGTGTGTATGGTACCATCGTGCTGTCTTTCATGGCTTTGGTCGTCTTTGTCGGCGTGAAGTATGTCAACAAGTTGGCCCTTGTGTTCCTCGCTTGCGTCGTACTCTCCATTGTTGCTGTCTATGCGGGCGTCATCAAGACTTCTTTTGACCCACCAGACTTTCCGTAAGTACAATGACATATTGTAACTGTGTTTCTTGAGGTTATAGAATTTATTTGAGGAACAAAATTAATCGCAAGGATCTGTCTCACGTAGGGTCTGCTTGCTCGGGAACCGAACTCTTGTGTCAAAGAGCTTTGATATTTGTGCCAAGACCATAGAACAAGGAAATGTCACCGTCACCACCAAACTCTGGAGGGCGTTCTGTGATTCAGAGTTTCTGAATGCCACTTGTGATGAGTATTTCACCAACAACAACATCACTCAGATCCAGGGAATCCCTGGAGTCACCAGCGGAATCCTGGCAGGTAAGAAAGCCTAATAAATAAATATTTAGATTTACAGATACAGTTAATGCTGTTTTGAAGGTAGCTATCAGATGTTATGTTTAACATGTAAAATGTAAATGTAAAAAAATATAAAATGCCAAAAAGTGACACTGGTAAAGTTGCCCGGATCATATTATATACATTTTTTGAGAAATATTTTGAGCTTATTGAGAAATATAAGACTCCTGGATGTTGCGATTAACCAATCAGAATCAAGTATTCCAGAGAGCAGTGTAATGAATTCTACTGTATGTTTTTGGGTAGTTGACATGAAATTTTGTCAGGGTTTTGTAATGTGAACAGCTATTAAAAATATTGTAGACAGCATTTTTCTGGGTTTTCTTTTATTATATTTTTTTTATGTGACAACACTGAAGAACTGACACTCTGCTACAATGTAAAGTAGTGAGTGTACAGCCTGTATAACAGTGTAAATTTGTTGTCCCCTCAAAATAACTCAACACACAGCCATTAATGTCTAAACCATTGTTTAAAATGATGGTGGCCACACAAAATATTGACACTTTGGGCCAAATTTGGACATTTCCACATAGGGGTGTACTCACTCAGTCAAGCATGGTGGTGGGAGTGTCATAGTCTGGGCCTGCATGAGTGCTGCTGGCACTGGGGAGCTACAGTTCATTGAGGGAACCATGACTGCCAACATGTTCTGTAACATACTGAATCAGAGCATGATCCCCTCCCTTCAGAGAGCAGTATTCTAACATGATAATGACCCAAAACACACCTTCAAGACGAACACTGCCTTGCTAAAGAAGCTGAGGGTAAAGATGATGGACTGGCCAAGCATGTCTCCAGACCTAAACCCTGTTGAGCATCTTTGGGGCATCCTCAAATGAAAGGTGGGGGAGCACAAGGTCTCTAACATCCAGCTCTGTGATGTCATCATGGAGGAGTGGAAGAGGACTCCAGTGGAAACCTGTGAAGCTCTGGTGAACTCTATGCCCAAGAGGGTTAAGCCAGTGCTGGAAAATGATGGTGGCCACACAAAATATTGACACTTTGGGCCCAATTTGGACATTTCCACATAGGGGTGTACTCACTTTTGTTGCCAACGGTTTAGACATTAATGGCTGTGTGTTGAGTTATTTTAAAAGGACAAAAAAGATATAAAATATTTACAAAAATGTGAGGGGCGTACTTACTTTTGTGAGATACTGTATATATATATATATATTACTGGACATTATGTATGAAATATATGAGAAAGTGTGTGTTGAGAATTGAGTCTTAATTTGACAGATGTCTCTTCTTTCTCACAGAGAACCTCTTCAGCACCTTTACGGAGAAAAATTCAATGTTAGAGAAACGAGGTGTACCAGCAGTGCTTGACCCCGATGCTGCATTAACCAACACTAACCGCTATGTTCTGGCTGATATCACCAGCTTCTTTACCCTGCTGGTTGGCATCTACTTCCCCTCTGTCACAGGTCAGAACCAACTGTGTAACAACCTGGTCAATAAATTGGAATTATTAATGCATTTCTTCTGTCTATCATTTTATTAGGGGTGTTTTAGGATGTATTGTCATATTAATTTGACTCTGACTTAGAATTAAGTCACCTTAATAAATAATGCAGGTGCAGATGCTTTCGAATTGAAGTTTTCTGCATTATTTATATGATGCAAATATCTGAGTCCGCTCACCAGTGTTGACAACACAGAACTTGTTACATAAGGAAAGAGATGCTTCATAACTGCATATTCTCAAAAACCACAAAGAGGTTGAGTGTAGTCACTCATATTTTTGTTTCTAGCATGGTCTGGACTTTTCATTAACTTCTGTTGTTTTTATACCTAGCTAATGATATTTTAAATGTTTTATTCATAAACCTAACCCAGACAAAATCCTTGCTGCAGTTTTAGATGTTCATTAAGATGTGATTTAGTGACTTTATTAAGCCGTTTTCCTCAGGGGGGCCATTGGATGTTCCTCAGAATGTAGGTGATTTTAGGTTTTACTATCCTCGTGGGGACATTTGGCATTTGACAGTGTAAGCAAGACTCAAGCCAACAGCCACACCAGCATCAATAATCTAAGATCTTCATCTCTAGCAGTCTGTTTCTTCCAAACTCGGAGATACTTTATATCTATAGTTTGTATATGTGTGTGTGTGTGTGTGTATGCGCGCGTTTGCAAACGTGTTTGTGTGTGTGTGCGTGCGTGTGTGTGTCTTAGGTATCATGGCTGGTTCCAACCGTTCTGGGGACCTGCAGGATGCTCAGAAGTCCATCCCTATTGGCACCATCCTGGCCATTGCTACCACCTCCACTATTTGTATCCTTCACTAAAGCTATTATTCTGTTCTAGCATTGCTCAAATAAATGATCCATGAGTTCCACTGTGACAGTGCAAAATTGCACTCCCTGGAAATGCAGTATATAGTATGCAGTGTAATTTGATATCTGGGAAACCACAAAATGTTACAATAAAAAGACTTCATTTTTGGTAAAATAGCTGAAATAGCTTTTGCTGCTTTGTGTTGTCCTAAATTTCTGCTCTCCCAGACATGTCTTGTGTGATTTTGTTTGGAGCCTGTGTGGACGGAGTTGTTTTGAGGGACAAGTGAGTTTTTACTTTTGATTTTGATTCACGTACTCTAAACTCAGTTCTGACCAAATTTAGTTCAGCTTCAGCTGAAATCAATAAACTTCAGCTTTAAAGACATTTCCTACAAAATTTACACTTGTAAGTGGCTAATCATGTTTTAATACGCAGGTTTGGGGAAGGCGTCAACGGTAACTTGGTTATTGGTACCCTGGCATGGCCCTCACCCTGGGTCATTGTGTTTGGCTCATTCTTCTCCACCTGTGGGGCGGGGCTTCAGAGTTTGACAGGAGCGCCCCGCCTCCTTCAAGCTATCGCCCGAGATGGAATCATTCCTTTCCTCAGGGTATATGTACATTATATACTTGTATTTCCCTTAATTTTTGTCTGTTTTACGTCATATAAATAATAGATTAATTATACTTTGATGTCTTTTGTGTTTACAGGTGTTTGGACATGGCAAAGCTAACGGTGAACCTACATGGGCTCTCCTCTTGACAGCCTGTATCTGTGAGATTGGCATCCTCATTGCCTCTCTGGATGCTGTGGCACCCATTCTCTCTATGTGAGCAACACATACCACACCAAATTCTTTATCATTCCTACATAAACTATAGGAATTCACATTAATGCACATTAATGCATCTGGCAGTGCATTAAAGACACAGTTTATATCATATCAGTCTGTGTGTTTCCTGGGAATTGAACCAACAAAATTGGTGTTGCTAGCACCATGCTTTAGCAGTTGAGCTACAGGAATATAGCCACAGGTCCCCACTGACATTATATTTACAGTTGCAGTTATTATATTTTAGTTCTGTCTCTGTATTAAAAGCATGTACCTTAATAATCACTTATATTTTACAGTATATGTCATATTAAATACAATTAATCTTACAATTAATCTTCTTCTGTAATAATACATTCCCTCTATATAATAATACAATACTTCACATGTATTAAAAATCTTACATTCATAGATTTATAATACATGTGAGTTTAAGATCTTAATAACCTACATATATCACATATACTGATGTACTATAATGTTGCTATGATCTCTACAGGTTCTTTCTTATGTGCTATATGTTTGTAAACCTGGCTTGTGCGCTGCAGACGCTCCTCAGAACCCCCAACTGGAGACCACGCTTCAAGTTCTACCACTGGTACATCATCACACATACCTTCACACACAAATTCTTTTGAGCTCAAAAACAGTGTTAGATATCTTTGATGGCAGAATTATCAGTTTGAGGGGATGAAAGATATCAGTTTTTAATAAGCTATAATCTTATGATGAATGCTGCAAAAATCACACCATATAATTTAAGACTGTTTCAGCACCAAGGTTAGTGTACCATAATTAGTACATATACAACTTTCACCAAAACAGTATTACTATGAACAAAATGCTAAATAGGCAAATAATAATTAGACTCCTTTTTGAGTGGTTTTGTTGTTTTCCCAGGGCTTTGTCACTACTGGGCATGAGCTTGTGTCTTACTCTGATGTTCCTGTGCTCCTGGTACTATGCCATAGTTGCCATGGTGATTGCTGGCTGCATCTACAAATACATTGAGTTCTGCGGGTAAGCAAACCAAAACGAACCTCAGGGAAAAGAGTGGATAAAAAAACGTAATGATTTTTGCACAAAAAAGATCAATCTCACTCTTGGCGAAAAATCCACTATTAGCTGCGAAGTGTTCTGGCCAGCGTGGGTATTTTGTTAAGAGGAATTATTTTACGACTTGAGATTGTAACTGAATAATTATGTTCTTTATATGTACTTTAATATAGCTTCAGATTTCAGACTTTGACCTAGACCAGTGCAAAGATTAACTGGAGTTGATTAAACAATTGTGGCCTACTGGTTAGTGAGGTGGGCTTGTAATCAGAAGTTTGCTGGGTTGATACCAGTGGCGGCAGGTAGAAACTGAAGTGTCCTTGAGCAAGGCACCTAACCCCTGATTGCTCACCGGGCACAGTGCTCTGTGTGTGTGTGTGTTCACTCCTCCCCAGTGATGGGTTAAATACAGGTCAAATTTTGGGTATGGGCTACCATATCTGACAAATGTCACTTTCACTTAAACATTTCTTTGAATTATGCATTTGGCACAAATTATGCAATCCACTTTTGCTAATTGAATGCTAATATAAAATGCTAATATAAAACCAAAACGCAGCCTCTTTACTAATTTACATTGTCCTGGTTTTATTATGCATGTTTTTATCCTGTATTGTATCAGTGTTTGTAATGTGTTTACCTTTGCAGTGCTTCACTTAATTACTTGCTCTAACAGCACTTTCCATTTAAGGTGATGTCACCTAAGGTAACTTGTTGGATAATGTTGTCTATAAGTCTGACAGATTCAGATTTCTCAAAGACATATGTCACGTTACAGAAGGGAAATGGGTTTGAAGGCAGTTTCACATTAATTTGAAGTGACAGCACTTTCATGCGTTCTCTCTCTTCAGGGCAGAGAAGGAGTGGGGTGATGGGATACGTGGCATCTCTCTCAGTGCTGCCCGCTTTGCTTTGATGCGGCTGGAGGAAGGTCCACCTCACACTAAAAACTGGAGGTTAGTGTCTCATCAGTAATACACTGTCACTCAAATGTTTGGACACACCTACTCATTCTATATTGCTATAAAAAACAGTAAAGTCATCAGAAAACCCAGCTGAGGATTAAACGCAGGCCTTCCTGCTGTAAGGCAACAGTGCTACCCACCGAGCGACTGTGTGCCCGGTTGCAAGACCTTTCGTTCAAAATATGTAACTAAATGTAATGTAAAATTTACTATCCAGGCCACAGATTTTGGTGCTTATGGGCTTGGATGGGGAGCAGAACGTGGAGCAGCCTCGACTTTTGTCGCTGACCAATCAGCTAAAAGCAGGCAAAGGCCTGACCATCGTAGGGGCATGTGTGGAGGGCACCTACCTGAACAACCAACAACAGGCACTGAAAGCAGACCAGGTATTCACACACAGAGAATCAAAAACTCTACACACCAAAAGCCCAAATGCTCATTGATTCATTATTACGTAAAATAAGAAGCCAAGAACCATTTTCCATCATCTCTTAGTCTCTGAGAAAGCTGATGGAGATCGAGAAGGTGAAGGGATTCAGTCAGGTGGTGATCTCCTCCAACCTGCGAGATGCCACATCACACATAATCCAGGCGGCGGGTCTGGGTGGCCTTCGCCACAACGCTGTACTGGTCAGCTTCCCAAAGAACTGGAAGCAGGCTGAGGAGCACCACCGTTGCCGGAACTTCATTGGTGAGACAATGATTCTCCAGCTTATATAAGTGAAGATCAACTGGTGGATTGCAAGAGATAATTATGACTCTGTTATCACCCTGGTTGATCCAGTATTATCTTCAGTTTAATGTTTAGCTTGTATAAAGTGTCAAATACAGCTGAGCCTCAGGTTTGTGGTTGAGGCTTTAGGTTTTTAAGGCAATTCAGGCAAGGTCACAAGTTTGAATTGGGCACAAGCATGAACTTTTTACCTATGTTTTACAACTTTTGAGGCAATGTAGCTTTACTGCTTATGATAACATACTGTAAAGTCATTGTGTAAGTTATAAGCAGTGGTAAAACATGATAAAGAAGATGAAAGGCATAGATAATATATATATGATATAGTATGTTATAATTATATAATAATATTTCATATTAACATTGATAAATGTTATCTGCACACAAATGTATGGCAGCACAAAGAAACAAATCGTGTGTTTGTGTATATTGACATGGTTTATTGACAGAGGTTGTTCGGGAGACCACAGCTGCTAGCTTGGCGTTGTTGGTCCCAAAGAATATTTCTGCATATCCATCAAATGGCGAGCGTTTCACTGAGGGCCACATTGATGTGTGGTGGATTGTCCATGATGGAGGCATGCTCATGCTCCTTCCCTTCCTTCTGCGCCAGCACAAGGTATATGCACTCACTCTCTCTATGTCTCTTTTACTCTCTCACTCTCTCGTTCTCTCATTGTTTGTAATTTTGTCATTCAGAACAGACTTTAGTTGTTTATGAGGTTCCTTTTCAGTTAGGATGCTCCCCTAGAGTCCTTCTGCCTGTCTAGAAAGTATAGTGAGGCTGCATATTAGGGTTTAAAACAGAGTTCATGTTCAGTTTCTGTGTTTACTAACTGTTTAAAGTGCTGCAGTTTAGAACATGACATAGTCAATTTACACACCGTATTTCAGGCTCAGAGAAGTTAAACAAGATTATAAGGACTAAATTGTGTTTAAATTGGGTTTGTGTAATGTCATAAGCTTTCCTCTAGCTCAGTGGTTAGAGCATGGTGTTAACAACGCCAAGGTCATGGGTTTGATCCCAGGGATTGCACCTACTTAGAAACAATGTGTAGTATAATGCAATGTAAGTCGCTTTGGATAAAAGCGTCTGTCAAATGCTTAAATGTAAATGTCATAAGAAAGAACTGATTGTGATCCTGCACGTGTTTCTAGGTGTGGAGGAAGTGTAAGATGCGCATCTTCACCGTGGCTCAGATGGATGACAACAGCATTCAGATGAAGAAAGATCTGATGACGTTCCTTTATCACCTGCGTCTTGATGCTGAAGTGGAGGTGGTGGAAATGGTGAGGAACACACATACACACAAACACACACACACACAAACACACACGCGCGCACACTGCCTCTGCACACATCCCTGCTGTATATATACACTTACTCGGGCATTAACCTGATTTTTTTCATTTGCTTTAAGCATGACAGTGATATCTCGGCCTACACTTACGAAAAGACCCTGGTGATGGAACAACGATCACAAATCCTGAAGGAGATGCACCTCACCAAGAACGAGCGTGAGAGAGAGGTACTGATACTCCCACAGAGTCAAGTTTAAAGTCTTTATTGTCATATGCACAGTTCCCTGTACAATGAAATTCTTGTCGCATTACTGTGCATGCAAGAAATGAATAAAAATAAATAGTAAGAAAAATATACATTTACATACAAATAAACATAACCCGATACATAATGCAATAAGCCACAGAAACTACATCATTTTACGTGGCTTGGAATGTTTCTAGGAACCACGGAAACCAAAGATAAATACTATTTTACCTTCTAAAGTAATATACTATATTAGTAAGTGACAATGCAGATAAAAATAAAATTGTAGTTCTGTACATAGTGTAATTGTTAATTTTGTAATACTTATTGTACAATACTACATTGTTTTATTAGGTTATGAAACATAAAAGGATAATAGAAAGTGGAATTTCAGCCTTTTGTTCAATGAGATATTGATATTTTCTAATGAATAACCAGGTAAATCAGATATATGGTGCAACTCGTATACTTTAAATCAGGGGTCACCAACCTTTTTAAAACTGAGAGCTACTTCATGGGTACTGAGTCATACGAAGGGCTACCAGTTTAATACACTCTTCTGAAATAACAACTAAACTTCATGTATAATAAACATATTTTTAAGATATTTTTAAATCTATATAAATGCAAGTGTGATTAAAAAAGAATAGCAACAGAATAAAATTAAATTTTAGACGCAGCTTACTAGTGAGTTGTGCTATTTTTAGAACAGGCCTGCGGGCGACTCATGTGGTCCTTGGGGGCCCCCCCACATTTAAATCAATCTAGCAGCATTGATGTTGTCTCCTCAGATTCAGAGCATCACAGATGTTTCTCGTGGGTCTATTCGGCGAAAGAACCCTCCGAACCTGCACACGCAGAGGAGCATCGCTGAGGACTCTGTGGCAGGAAGTGGCGAAGAGAAACCTGAGGAAGAGGTACAGTATCGCCATCGTCTTCCACTACACAATCATCCATCAATGTGCCATTCTGTGCTTGTGTTCCATCTGAGCTAATCATGCCCTTCTTCTGTCTGTGCCGATTAGATGAGAGCATGGACCTGTCAGCTATGACGAACTCTCTATCACTTCCTATTTCTGCCTCTGTCTCTTCTCTTAGTGATTATTTCCAAAAGAATCTTTCTCTGCCGTTAACACCCTGGAAGTCTCTCTCTCTCTCTCTCTCTCTTTAATATCGATGCTAACTGAAAATGGCAAATTCTTACCATTTTTTTATCCCTCTATCCTCTTCTTACCTTTCTCTTAGTCTGTACATCTCTCCCGTCCTCGACAGGTGCAACTCATTCAGGGAAAAAATGCCACCCCCACCCCCACTAGCCCCACCTCCCCAACTTCTCCCACCCCAGCGGCCATGACCCCCGGACAGGAGATGCAAATGACCTGGACAGACGATACAGAGAAGATGAATAACCCAGCAGTGGTCAACCCAGAAAGCATAAAGGACATGTTCAACATGAAACCGTGAGTCCAGGCAATGAAGATTAATAAACTAAACAGAGCATAACTGATTATCATCTGACAGTTTGGTTTGTATCAGGTGAACAGGGAAGCTATCACAAATCAATCATAAATTAGATCCAAGATATTAAGGAAATGTTTGACAAATTAGGATTGCGCACCATTTAGAATTTAATTAGGAATGCCTTGTAAATTTGTATTAAATTTGTGAATTTGAACTGGGGTAGCAAACAGGATGCAGAATATTAATTCAACTTTAATAATTCAATAATTATGGTTATATGGCTGTGTTATTTGGTTTGACACTATTAAATTTAGTATAGAGAAATATTCTACAACATCCTGAGTCATCCAAAGTCAACATCCTGTTGGCAGTTAGCAACGTGATTCCAATTCCTGAATGCAAAGGGAGACAGTTCATGAATTTTGTTTACTGTTTTGCTCACTGTATTTTCCTTCTCATATGCTTCAGGGAATGGGAGAACCTGTGAGTACACACAAGATAACACTAATGCTACTTTATTTAACATATGAATCCACACTTCATATCTATATGATTGGTAGAAATATGCTAGTGATTGTAACAGTAATTAATGGGTGCTACTTTTAGCATTAGTCATACAGAGAAATCTCACCTTCACAAAAGATCTTTTTATGATCTTTCATACAGGAATCAGTCTAACGTCAGACGCATGCACCATGCACAGAAGCTCAACGAGGTCATTGTGAAGAAGTCGCAAGAAGCTAAACTTGTCCTGCTGAACATGCCTGGTCCACCTAGGAACCGTACTGGAGAAGAAAACTGTATCCTTGTTATTTCCCTGCTGATTTCTTTATAATGAATTTACTTTCTACATATTTATGATGTATATGTAATATATGTATAATATATGTTAAAACTATGAATAAATGTGATTAAATAAATGCCTCTTAACTTCAGTCACGCAGACATGGAATTCCTTGAGGTCTTGACTGAAGGTCTCAACAGGGTCCTTCTCGTGCGCGGAGGAGGACGTGAAGTCATCACCATCTACTCTTGAGGGGCCAAGCTCATCCGCCAACTACTCGTAACCCTCGTCCCTCACTGCATAGACGGACATCCCAGTCACCCCCTAACCTACACCATGAGCAATAACGCCCCAGCACATATCAGATGACTTTGCACTACATAGCCTAAGACCTCTAAAAAGACACCAGCTTAGTAGATGTCACTTCTTTCACATTCTGAGTTGAAACATTTTATCTCATCTTTCTATCTTCCTCTTATTGTCTTATTTTTCACCTCAACGTACATATTGCACAGATCAGGATGGGATTGAGCTGGTCTTTCTTATTACATTCTAATAAGTTATTCCCAAATGACAGATAAATCCATGTTCTCCAATGACACAACAAAATACTCTCATCCATCTAACCTTATTAGTAAACTTCATAGAACAAACCCTTAAGGGGCAGTCACGCTAAATTTTGAGCATGCAAAAACCTAACAAAATAACTATTTTTGGTGATTGCAGACTTTAGAACAATCAATTCAAAATGCTAAAATATGCGTCCTGTTTCCGTTTTCTTCAACATTACAAACCATCTGGAGTTTCTTTCTAATTGGTGTATGTGTTCTTTTAAACATAGAATCTAATATATGGTAAAACAGATGTTGCAACCACTAACCACTAAGCTGAATTTCCTCCACATTTCATTTTCACCCACTAGATCAATCTGTTTTGATGCTATATTGGCCTAATGTCCTATATATAGCATTTATACTGTAGCTTTCCAAATTCGCAACAAACTTAAATATTAGTATGCAGAAAAGTCAAAAACGTCATGTGTATGCATGCGTGCATACTTTCTTATGATCATGTACAACATATGAATGAAAGTCAGTGGAATTCAAAATTTAGTGTGACCACCCCTTTATATAGCAAATCACTTTCTCCTGTACTGTCAATACACTATTTATCGTAGGGTAAACAGAATGGGTTAAGTATTTCTTTGTTGAAAACAGTCTTCCAGTGCACCACGTAACTGTCCAAGGTGAGTTTTTACACCAAGGCCAGAACTGACCAGGGTTTATTGTGAGCTAGGTTAGAACACTCAGAGGTCATCCTTCTGGATCAATGAATCAGCTGTACCCCTCAAACATTTGCATGTCCTTTGACTAAGTGAGCCTTTTAAGACTCATACACAATATGAGAGTGTGTATTTGTACTAACATAGATTTGGAAGCTATAAGAAGAGGAATGATGATTCTGTTCCTTTCACAGATACGTTTGTTTAGTCTGTGACACTGAAAAACAGAATCAGTAGACATGAATTATATGGTTCAGCCCACATTTGTGTACATACTGTGGAACATAAGTGTCATAAAACCAGAACTTGCTGTATATTGAAAAATATATATACAGTTTAAATGTCCCAAACAGATATTATCCCGAATAATCTTATTTAAATAGTAGAATTACATATCGTAGGGGAATGTAAATAGAAGAGAATCAGTATTTATATTTCCGATGTTTATTTTACAAAGAAAATTATTTATTCATTCAGCAGTTTTTGATTGATTATAAACATGGTCAAGACATGGTATCGACATCTCTTGCCAAATCATAAAATAAATTGTGCCATATGAAAACTGAGAAAAAAACTGAAATAATTCATTCTATTTACATTTTCATATAAAAAGAACAATGTTGGGTAAAATTAACATTAAATTATATCATGTGTCTGATCACCAGTTACTTAGTAAGCAGATCTAGTTTTAATAACAAAGAACTCATAATTTTTCACCAAATCAAATTTGTAAACAAAAGCATATTTTAACTACACAATATTTTAAAAGCATATCATATTTAACATTTGTCATAAATGTCTGAAATTTGCTTTTATTTTCTACATTTGTAAAGTAGACAGTAATTTGCTACATGTAAGCATCATTCGTGTGAGACTGATGCCGACTGTTTAAATCACAAGCACGGGATATTTAGTTCATGTGTGGTAGATATAGATAAAGATATTTAGCATTTATCTAAAATGAAAACATTTATCTAAAATAAAAAAAATATTTTATTTTTTTGTTAAATTGCAATGATGAAAAAATAAATATATTACTGAATAGATTAGTAAAAATATTGTCTTGTGTAAATGTGAGATTAAAAAAAGAAACTAACTGTACGTTTAAAACTATAAAATCAAATTGTGCTGAGGTTGCTGCTATGTTCATTACAGTGTATATATATTGCATACCTGCAAAATATGAGACTGAAAACAAAAGAAACATACAAAGAATATTTATAGAGTTTTTTCTTTTATGATAGCATATTTGTGTTCTGATTAGTTGGGAGTGACTTTTCACAAAATATTTCACAGGGTTTGGGTACTACAACAGGACAGGATGAATTTTACTGGCAAAATGTCCCAGTTTATCGAAAAGGCACTGTCTGTCCTAATACTGTTAATGCATACTTCACCTATCCTCACATGTTGTCCTTTCATAAGTGCACACTTCATTTACTAGAAAGGTAGTGTATAAAGGTTGTGGTCTACAAGTGATTTTAGCTAATTCATTGTTTGTGAAATAATTTTAATTATAGCTAAGTAAATATCCTCTCACTATGCTAGTTATGCTCACAATCAACTAATAATTTTATCCAAAACAGGAATTGCGAAGTATGTGATAAGTGCTACCTATCGTAATTCTTCCAATTTTAATGCTTGTTTCTAGTTAAAATGATAATCTTATCTGAAGGATCTATTTGCATTGCTGCAAGTTAGTATTTACAACACAAAAGACAAGTTTGGCTTCTTTGGAGTCCTATGCAATTACAGTTTAGTAAGATCTTTGAGGGTCTTAAATGACTTTATATTAAATTGTTTATAGTTGTATAAGTATTGTAGATTGAAATCAGGGCTTCCATTATCTGCCAGGGTGGCTTGCCGTTTATGAAAACTTTCCACATTAAGAAATTTAAAGCTGGGACAATGCTGAGGATTAGCCATATTGGCTGCATGCTACGCTGTTGGATACAGAGGTTTTGCTTTGCAAACCGGATGATGTCTGACGTCCCATTCTTCATGAAATTTATAACATTTGAATTGAATCTCATTGAATCAGAATTAAATCTCATCAAATCTGAATTGAAATTGCATTGATGCTAAGGGCTTTTCTATATCATTTTATCAGATCCCGTCTTATCCTTTTCCCAGGGCTGGAGGCATTAAAGTCATAAACCGTGTATAGCATGTCGTTCCTTATCTCCCCATTAGAGGGATGATACGCTATAAAGCCACCCCAAATTGGCCAAAGCATAACTAGAAATAAGCACTGTGAAAATTCAAAGTAAAGATAGCTTTTTTTTCAAACACATTTAATTTGTTTGTAACGTTAGGCAACGTGTGTCTTTATTTATTGTTTTTTTATTTATTGTTATTGTTGTGTAATGATGCGAGGCAGTGTACTAGGAGCATCTGAAGTAAATGTCTAGGTATTTGATGCTTTATTATGCAACAATGACTTGTTTAACTATCCTGCAACAATGGTATACTGCAGTCTACTAGTTGATTAACAGGGCTTTTAAATTAACCAGCTAACTGAATTTGATTCTTAAGAATGCCCAGGTGTTTCAGAAGGTGCTAATGATAATTTAAGAGTGTTTGCTGAATGATAATGAAGAAGTGTAAGAACTTTCAAATGCAATATGAGACAGCTGTATATCTGTGGACTTAGCACATAGAAAGGGCTCTTTAGCCAACCCGGATGAAGTACATCCAGGAGAAACCTTTGACTGGAAACCTAAACTTACCATGGTTGCTTTATCCTCTTTTGGCTACACCAGGCAGAAGAGGCTTTAGAAGTTACTTTAGATCAACTTGAGGAGGTTAATGACCATTCATTCTAGCATATTCTGTGTACCTGCTACCTATTTCAGCATGTTGGTGTTAAATCCTGATTGTCTATCCAGCCATTCACTCAATTACATAAGTATTGATTCTGATTTTGAAGTGCATCTTCAGATATTTCTGAATTCTGAATCTTTCCCAGCAGCGTGTGCAAGAACAGACTTCTACACAGTCAACATTTCTACTTTATCCATAGGAGAGCCGTGACACATTTTGTATCGTAGTCAATGTAGATCCAAAGACAGTGATCTTGATTAGAGATTGTGTTTTTTGTTCTCAGCTTCCGTTCTCACTCCTTGAAACAAGGATTCAGAGTGTGTTTGTGAGTGTGACTGTAACAGGGAAGGAGGCGGCATGATTCTGTATGTGTATGTATATGGCTGTGTGTGGCATATCACTCTAGGAAAAAGAGAGGTTAAACCTTGGTAGTTACTTTTGTAAATATATTACACGTTATGGTTATCTTAGCCTAGCTGTTTAATTTGTGTGTCCATGCAAGTTTAATATTTTAAATAGATAGAACATTGTGTCTCAATTGTGTTATATAAAAATATATATATTTAAACAAGATATCTTAAATTATTGTTTTACCTTGTCAAATGCTTCTATGTTCTATGAAAATTGGTTTCTCTGGACCATTTTATAGACTTGTCTGCACAAAATGCAATAAAGTTCAAGTCATTTATTACAACTATTATTTCTGTGTTTTCATTTGTTAGTGATGGAAATAAGACCTGGGGTCAAGCACTGTACATGTACATTTTTGAAGGTAGTTTACAATACCATAAGAATACCATGAACTACATCAAATAGACCATCACTTTACTGCAGTACTATCACAGTATCTTATATAATAATACTATAATACTTATAGTAATATAATACTTTTTTGTAAGGATAATTTAATCAGATGTACTTTTATTGATGTTGGTCAGATGTCATTTTACAATAGAACTGTTAAGACTATTTGAAACCAGCCATAATAAAAAATAATAAAAGACATACTAACTCTATTTTATTATAGGTCAGAATGCACTTTCCAAACTGCAATATCAAACTATGCAAGAAAATACACAAATAAACAAAAGCATCATATCAAATAAAAATCATCATCACAAATAAAAGCATCATATGTAAATAATTGGGTTTTAAACAGAATTCCACAAATATCGCTGGCTTTCGAGAACTACCAGAACTATCAGGAAACAAATGTAAAAACATTCCTCTAAACTCTTTCTTTGCGCCCCTTTATCTATGGATAATTTAAACATAGTGTAGCATATCCTTTGTTGAAGTTCAAGAACTGCTGATCAGTCCGAATCCTGGAAATGGTTATTACCAAGGACAAAGTGCAGCCGGCTTCCCAGTTACCTCAGCAGCCTGTGAGTGGTGCAACTTTATATTTTAGCCAATGAAAAGCATTTGGCTTATCAAGGTACAGTAGATAAAATGAAAGTGTGCCACAGGACAGAGAAAGTGACAAGCGTCTGCAGGCTTTGCGCTTAGTCAAAATGAAGAGAAATTCCACAGGTTTGCGAGTGTGGCTTCCTGCACTTATTTTTGCATTAGAGATTGTGATTGTCATTCTTTATGCTGTATTTGTAACTTATGATGACCACGCTAATGCAGTTCTACAGAACAACCAGACAAATCCCATGGAGAACTCATTGTATAAGAACTATTCATTTTTTGCTGATATTCAGGTGATGATATTTATTGGATTTGGCTGCCTTCTGGCCTTTTTCCGGCGCTATGGTTTCGGCGGAATGGTCTTTAACTTCCTTACTGCCACATTTGCCATTCAGTGGGCTATTCTGGTCCAGGGCTTTTTCCAGTTTTATCATGAGGGGAAGATTCACCTTGGAGTGGTGAATCTAATCAACGCTGAATTTGCCTGTGCTGTAGTGTTGATCTCTTTTGGTGCAGTGCTAGGGAAGACCAGCCCTGTGCAGCTGCTGGTAAGTTTATTGCTTTTGCAACAGGTTGGATTGGTATTAAATGCTGCATTGAACAGAACAGCCTCGTTTTTCTTAAATTGCTGCAACATTTCACTTAATATTTACCAGTCACAGCTTACCATCACATTTAGAAAGCATCCAAAATAAAGAGTGTTGAAAGTGTTGAAAATTAACAGTAATACGACATCAAGATCAGTCAATATGCTTTTTTTTCTTAAGAATATCAACATAGACCGATTTCAAAGCAGGGGAGTTTACCATCAAAAAAGTGAAAACTATTGCTTAATATCGTCACTTTTTCTGCATTGAGAAAAACTTTAAAATTGACAATAAGCCTTCAATTAAGCATATAATTCCTGCACAAATTACATTTTTAAAGTAAACATTGTTCATAGGCAAGGCAGGATCAAATTGACTGTACCAGCACGCATAACTTGACAGACACAGGAGAAAGTTTTATAAAAACAGATTAAGCAATATTAAGTAATGCAAGAATATATGCAATCATATATTTATATTGTGTTGCATTTGTATGTGTGATTGTACATTTGCACAAAATTGTTACACATTTAGTTAAAAAATTTGTATATGTCAGTTCATATTGTGTATTGTTTTGTAGGTCATGGCCATGCTTGAGATCCCTGTGTTTGCCGTCACAGAATGGGTTGTACTTAAATTCTTGAGGATCAATGATGCTGGTGGTTCCATTCTCATCCACATCTTTGCCTGTTACTTTGGGCTGGGAGTCACTTTTGTTCTATACAGGCCCAGCTTAAATGAGGGACATCCCAAAGAGGCAACAAGTTACCAGTCAGATCTGTTATCTGTGCTGGGCACACTGTTCCTCTGGGTGTTTTGGCCTTCTTTCAACTCTGCGCTGACCTTCAAGGGCGATGATCAGCACCGGGCCGTTCTCCACACATTTATAGGTCTCAGTGCCTCCACGATTACTGCTTTCGCCTTGTCCACGATCCTTAGCAAGAACGGCAAGATCAGCATGGCCGACGTCCAGAACGTTACATTGGCTGGTGGGGTGACTGTTGGAGCTTCTGTGGACATGATGATCTCCCCTGTTGCTGCTTACGTGTTAGGGATACTGGGAGGCTTAGCATGCATGCTGGGGTACAAATATCTGAGTCCGTTTCTGGCACGTAGACTACGGATACAGGATCAGTGTGGTATACACAACCTGCATGGCCTGACGGGACTCATTTCCAGTCTAGCAGGCATCTGTGCCATCCTGTTGGCCAGCGAGGAAATGTACGGCCCTAGTCTCTACCAGATCTTCTCACATCGTGCACCTGTGGAGGGAGATCCTCGGCTGGCAGAGCTGAGGAAAGTGATCCCAGACCTGGAGGCAGGATTGGGTCGGAGCGCTACGGAACAAGCTCTTTTTCAGTTAGCTGCAGTGTTCGGAACCATTGCTGCATCAGTGGTGGGGGGTTTCCTGACAGGCGCAATTCTCAAGCTACCATATCTGGCTTCCCCTGAGGATGAGAACTGCTTTGATGACGAGCTCTTCTTTAATGTTCCTCCAGAACACAATCAGCAGGATCTGTGTACCCATGTTCTAAAAGACACAAAGAAAACTGATGCTGACTAAGCAGGAGATGCACTTAGCAGAAAACTGACAATTGCAAGAGCATTCATTCTTGACAAGTATTCAGACATGAGTACATGGGACATGAGTTTAACATTTACCCATATAGACATAAATGTTAATTAGCCATAATAAAATTATGGGCTGTTTTAATATTTGGTAGGTCGTGTTTATCAAATACAGTTAAAATATGTTTATATTTTGATAAAAACATTTTAATGTATTTTATGAATTCCTCCATATTCATTTATAAATATGAATGTTTTAACAGTTGCTACATTGTAATGTTTTCAGCAAAGCCTTTATGTAATTGTAATGTAAATGTTATGTAAATGACACTATTTTTCATCTCATTGAACAAATGGTTATGAGTGCAAAAACTGTAGCACAAAAATTAAAACTGTAACATGTTATATTCAATTTACTATATTAAATATACTATATATTATATTTATGAAAGTTATAAGATAACAGAAATGTGATAACATGTAGACTTTGACAGAGAGATTATACAGTAATTTTAGATGATTGTATTGCTTGAGGTCATGCCCTATCCCTGCCATTTTTATCTCTGAAGACAGTGCGTGCCCTTTGATTTGCATATCTATGTGTCCATCTACTTGTATAAAGCTTAACTATAATTGAATGCAGTAATATTATGTGATAACCTTTTGTGTAAGTGTAGGTTACTAGTGGGCAGAGTTTTAGAGTGAGCAGATGCTGAATTTGCAAACCGAACATAGGGCAATTCTAACACAATTGTTTCAGTGTACATTTAGTATACTTAACTAATATTACTAAAGTAATAATAAACTATTAGTTATAAATTATAAAATTGTATCTTTTGTGTATTTTTGGGCAATTACTTTTATAAATAAGATTATGGTTTGTGCCTATACAGAAATGACTTTTAAAAAATCCTAGAAATGTTTACTGTTTAAATTAAGATCTTGATGTAAATTTCTCAATAAAAAAATTCTCTACAAAAAAAATAAAGATTTTCTCTTGACTTTTGTCTAGCAGAAATCCTCATGTCCGTCATATTTGAAGCTCCACCCCCTCCTTAGCGTCCATTTTGGGCAAAGCAGGAAGTTGTGTTGTTGGAATCCCTCTAAACAACTTAACGATATCTTTACAATTTCTCTTTTGTGTCTTAATCATTGCTCTGCATATGCTTTTAAATTAACACAGACGGGACGATACGCTGGTTTAGGTGTTTTTTGGCCTTTGTGCTAACAGGCAAACTTATCAGGCAGAGGTCGCGACGCCATTCTAAATAAAACGAGGTAATGTTTGCTTTTATTTAGAGTTTTCTTCAGATTAAAATGGATATAATAAATTTTTTACAGTCAGTTGCCGTACCTTGTCGACCAGAATTTGTAATGCACGTGCTTATGTAATGCACATGCTGCTGTTGTGATGTCTCGCGACCGTGTTGTTATTTGTTGACTAACGATTTAGCGACGCTACTCTAATGTTTGTTCCGCTGTCGATGTTTTTAAGTACTTGTTAGCAAAAATAGTTCATAATCATTCTTAACACGATACATATGTCGTTAAGTTGGCTATACTTGTATTTTTTTCGTCTGCGGTAGGTCAGGATGGCGGATGACTTCGATGTGGAGGCCATGCTGGAAGCTCCCTTTAAGAAGGTGGGTTGATGGCCGGAAATTACCGGGACTCATTTCATGTTGGCATTTGTGCTTCTGCAGTCCTAAAAAGTGTGTTAAGGCTATTTAGAAACGCTACATTTGTTGTCTGTGCCTGATTGAAGTGTTCTATTCTGTATTGTGTATAAGAGAGTTATGTTATGTAGTGTAATATCCTGAATTACAAATAAATGCCCGTCTATCTCTCTTTATAGACTTGCCTAATGATATCTCACCTCTACTCCCCTGAATACATCTTTGATTCCAGTGTGAACTGTGAAAAAAAGTAAGGTAGTAATTGCGCAATTTATTGATGTACTGTGATCCCTTAGGTAAAACACAAATAGACCGCCACCATAGACCATCCAATCATCTCTTTGCCATCAGCAAGCTGAATAAATGCCAGTGAAAAAAAACAAATGGGACATGGAACAGAGACAGTATTCAAATATTGGTTATCGGTAGGGCTGCACAATATATCGAAATTGAAATATCACAAGTGTGCATATGGCAATATTCGTGTGGCAATGATTTGCAATAACTGAATGATTTTAATTAGTATAGATAGAGACTTTATTAATCTCCTGTTTGGAAATTGTCAGTTAATACCAGTTATTATATCAAGTTGTGAATATTTAGTTTACCCTCTTTCAGAATTTGAAGTAAAGCTTTCTTTTTCCTGAAATAATGTGAAACGTATGTTGGTTATATAATTGCTGTTTTTAAATGTATTTTAATATAATTTAAATTGATTTTACTAATTTAAACTATCGTAAGTTTTCTACAATATGCTGCAGCTCTAGTTTTTAGCCATGTTACCATGTTTATAAAGCTGTTAGAAATTGTAGCATTTTGTAGCACTTAGCACAACTGGATAAGCCCTTTAGGTTGTCATCTAAGTAAAAAAAAAAAAAAATGGTAATGCGATAATAAAAATCAGTTGTTGATTGCAGTCTTTTGGACCTTTGTTTTAACTGAGAAATCTTTTAGAGCAGTATGCTTAATTTAAAGCATACTGGGCTGTTGATGAAGAAAACAACCAGGAATGTTGTCTCAGGCTCTTAATAGTGTAGACTAATCTTCTAGTCTAGATCATCTTTGGTGTTTATAGTTAAAGAGTATATTTTCAATAAATGAATTCTATTTCCCCCAATATAAATACTGTCTCTCTACCCAGTCTTGTGATGGTCTTTAAAGTCGTTCACATTGGCAGTTGGTTTGTGCATGCCCTTGACGCAATTTAGTGATATCTCTCCATCATTTAGTTTCCTGTCATTAATCTTAGGAAAAAGGCATATCATTAAGCAATAGTGTCTGTCAATAAGAATAGACCAATTCTTATTTTTCTTTATCAAAATTAATAATACCTGCCTGTGATGGTTCTAATGTAATGGATTCAAAATGGGCAAGTAAGGAGAAAACCGCAGTCTTTTGCTGGGGTTTTAGGTGGTATCTCTTTTGGCTTTAATGCGTTGTCTTTTGGGACGCAATATGACTAAGCCATGTAAATCCCTGTTTGCTTCAGGACGAGCTGTGAGACAAAGATGACATCGAGCTCTCACAGTCCAACCACGCTAACTGGGGAAGATCTCGGACTGACAGCCTCAACACTGGAATACTCTTTAGCAGCTCTATAGCATGGCTACAGCAAGACTTAGACTTAAAATAGCAGGGTACCTATACTGTGACCTTTAGGGTCCCCTAAAAATACATGTCTTCTGTGTTAGCCTGTTTATACTAAGGATGGTTCACGATAGTTAACTAGTTGTCCTACAACACAGGTTGACTTCTTAATCTTGACTTACTGCTTTTATATTTTTAGCTGTGGTGCTTTAATTAGCATGCTGACAGCATGCTGTGCTTTAGCTTTTAAACACTTTGCAATGTACAATCCTTTCTCTCTTTAAGTCTTTAAATTGATCCTCTTTAAAATAACACTGCTACAGCAATGCACAGTTCATGTCTTTTAATGTCATTGGTTTTGTCTTAATTCAACGCACACGGTGGAATGACATGTCAAGTTTAACATAACCATCTGAACAGTCTCAAGAACTCTGCATTCCACATAGCTGTTTATAAACGCAAGTTTAAAATGGAAAACACTTTCTTAGAAATGCACCTGATTGGTTTCACGTAGTTTTGAAACCAACTTGATTATACAGGTCTTTCTTAAGGCTCATTATTTAACAAGTCACCCAAGGTACCAGTATGAAAATATGAAGGTTTCCTCTAGTAATGATTTTATTTGTGCTGGGTTTGAATTATGTTTGAAAATGATTTGTGTTGTTTTATGTGCGAAAGAACACTAGTTTAGAAAGAATTGGAAATGTTTTCTGAAAAGTTATTGCAAGACCCCGCTAACAGATGCTTATTTAAAAACAGACTATTCAATTACGCTTATTTGTTTAAAAGAACATTTAAAGCGACTTACAAGATGAGGAAAAGCAGAAGCAATTTGTCATAGGATATTACCAATGTCATGGTATCGGATTTTAGCTAATATAATTTTTTTCTGTATTTTCCTCAGTTTAATTAAATAAATGTATTCTGTAATCTTTCTATTCCCCCTACCCTCTATGTTTACAATGTTTCCTCTCCATCCTCATCATGTTCTTTTATCAATTCTGTTTAGGGTGAAAGCAAGACTTCTAGCGCCAATGGTAATGATGGCGATCGCAGGAAAAAGTAAGTAAACTCTGGGTTTTCTTAAACTCCTGATTTTGACATCTTTCTAGGTTTTGGTAAATATTGTATTAATGACAATTGATTCCTTTAGGAAAAGACACAGCAACAGTCGCAGTCCAAGTCCAGACCGCCGCAGGAGTAAAAGCAAGGACCGCAAGAAGAGTCGTGAACACCGCAGAAGTCGCAGCCGTGAGCGCAAGCGGTCACGAAGCAAAGAACGCAAGCGTTCCGGATCACGCAGTCGGGATCATTCTGGACGCTTCCGTGGACGCAAAAGCCCCTTGTGAGTTTTATTTCTGACTCTTCACAGCAGCCGAAAAATGTAGTAAGTGTAAATAGAGAAATGAAATGCCTTTTTTTAATTGTCACACTTTTACAGTGTTTGGCTTCTCATCAGGGCAACATATAACATATTCACAATTTTGTCACAGTGATTTAGCTGGCCATTATAAAATGACCACAGGGTTTTATTGCACGTTTTATTTATCTGCGCATATCAGTGACTAAAGCCTGAAGGCTGGCCTTGCATTGGCCTGTAGCCTTGTTGGCTTTACTAAAATTGCATTTGTTTTTTACTGGATACTTGATTTCTTGCACCAGTAAGTTGTAGCCCTTTCCTGGTCGTAATGGCTAAACGTTGTATGACACTGCAACAAAACTCTTGTTTTATATGTCATAGTATGGGGCAGAAATTAAACGGTGGTTCCGGAGGGAAGACTGGCCCACCACATTTCCCCAAGCACAGGTTTGTATAATCTACTCTTCTGTGGCTTGTGCTGTCTGTTGAATGTGTACGGCTGTGTCATGAATAATCATACATGGTTGTTTAATAAACAAACTAACTGTGGTGTTTGTATCTCAGTCGCAAGCGCTCTCGAAGCAAAAGCCCATTCAAGAAAGACAAGAGCCCCGTCAGGTGAGAACCTCATGACTGTCTGTCATAGCATTTACAAACATTTACCCATTTGTATTTTTATCGCTGATTTGTGACTTACAGTAAGTAAGGTGCACATGTGTGGATGATAGTTGAAGTTGTGTTTCATAAAAATGTGTTTTCTCAATTAATGCCACATTTATTTTGGCCCTATAGCAAGGTTTATTGTAGCTGCAAGCTTGATGTATTAATGTAAGGGAGGGGTGGGCGGTTAATGGAGCATCTAACACTTTATAAAAATAACTGCAACCACCAGTTTTAGCTGATCTTTGCTCTCTTCTCTGTGTAAGTGCTTTAGAGATGCCAGATGTTTCATTCTCGACTGGTTTAATGTCAGATACAAGGATTTGTGCCTGATGACAGTGGAGTTACTAAGGGAAAGCTTAATACAGCCTTAAAGCTGTTTATAGGGAGTTACAGAGTTTGTTGTGGCCAAGAGGTGTGAAGTTAAGCCTGGAAAATTGTATATTGAAATAACTTATTCGCATGATCATGTTGCATGTTTATGATTATGAAGTGGTTAATGTTTTGTGAATTCCACTCTGAACTCCTGTTAATTTTATTTAAGAAGTTTTTGTTTTAATTTCCAAAAGGAAATTATATTCGTTTCTGTAGCTGATGACCTCCGTCTTTTCTCCAACAGGCAGCCGATAGATAACCTGAGCCCAGAGGAGAGAGACGCACGCACAGTGTTCTGCATGCAGCTGGCTGCCAGAATTAGACCCAGAGACCTAGAAGACTTCTTCTCAGCAGTAGGAAAAGTATGACGCCTCTGGTTTCCTTCAGTCTTATATCTTCATGTATTTCTTTATATTTTTTGTATGTCAGTTTGTTGTTAGTTAAACCTGGCGCACATTGTGCGTTGTTTTTTTTTGGTCACTGTTTCACAGACAAAATTTTCAGTCTTTGACACTTATCAGTGACAATGAATTGCCTTTGAGATTAGTCTTATCTTTTGACAAGGTTCCGAAGACACCATGTGAATTGTGGTCAGTGTGTCAATGTATTTTTTGACATGAAAATTTTTTGACATTAAGCCACTTCAACAAAACATCTTTCAGTTTGCTCTTTCTTTACTTTTATTATTGTCTCTAAAGGTCCGTGATGTAAGGATGATCTCGGACAGAAACTCTCGGAGGTCAAAGGGCATTGCCTACATTGAGTTTGTAGAGACAACCTCCGTACCGCTGGCCATTGGATTGACAGGGCAACGGCTTCTGGGAGTGCCTATCATAGTGCAGGCCTCACAGGTCATAACATAAGCACACATCTAAAACCCATTACCAATCCACTGTATCACACCCCTTTGTTAAATTCTCACTGGGTGTGTTTCAGGCTGAGAAGAACAGAGCAGCTGCAGCATTGGCCAATAGCCTCCAGAGGGGAGGCATTGGGCCGATGAGGCTATACGTGGGTTCCCTGCACTTCAATATAACAGAGGACATGCTCAGGGGCATCTTTGAGCCTTTCGGCAAGGTGTGGTAATCATTTGAAATACTGTATCATAAACAGGCAACAAAACCCAGAATCATGAAATGATTGCGTAAGTCTAATGTATGATCTTATCTACCATTGAATAAGAGCTCTGTTTGCTCCTCAGATTGAAGGCATCCAGCTGATGATGGACAATGAGACCGGCAGGTCAAAAGGATATGGCTTCATATCGGTGAGTTCAAACATGCAAATTCAGAGTTAAGGAGGCCATATTTTTGGGCCATTCCTCATATGCCTGACCTGTGATCAGAGAGCGATTTAGAGCTGTGAAGGAGTCACTTTGAAGGACAAAGGAGTCAAGCTATTTAACGTCCACCCTTTTGTTCACTTATTTGTGATTAAAAAAATATATATTCCTGTTTTCCATTATATGTCTCCATTAAGCATCATTTGGTTACATGCTAATTCACACGCTTATCTCGCAGTTTGCAGATGCAGAATGTGCTAAAAAAGCCCTGGAGCAGCTCAATGGTTTTGAGCTGGCAGGGCGGCCAATGAAGGTGGGTCATGTTACAGAGCGCTCTGATGCGTCGTCCGCAAGCTCTTTCTTGGACAACGATGAGCTGGAGAGAACTGGCATTGACTTGGGCACGACAGGCCGCCTTCAGCTGATGGCAAGACTGGCAGAAGGTACACATTAGTATCTCAAATGCAACAATAACTCACCCAGTATAACTATACTTACAGTACTGTGTGTTTTGGCCTTGTCTTGATATTGTATTTCAGTTATGTCAATAAAATGTCACTGTTGGGTATTTTGAAGGTACAGGATTGCAGATTCCTGCTGCTGCCAAGCAAGCATTACAGATGAGTGGCTCTGTGGCATTTGGAAGTGGTGTGTCTTTGAGCTTTCTTTGTAATTTTTTTTTTAATATTTAGAGGAGCAGTTCTACCAAAAATACCAGTCCTGTAATAGTTTACTTGTTCACATAGAACCAAGTGAGTGAACCAGGTAGAACTTGTTCACTCACAAAGAACATCCATAGTGCTGTTTTCCATACAAAGAAAATAGATCAAGTGATCATAGGCTGTTAAATTAAAAAAATGAATATGTAACAGTTTCATGTTACATCTGAAACTTAAATACAAACCTTACTCAAAGAAAAGAGTTTACAGTAAAACTCAAGTTATTTTCACTAATGATGTGATGTAAAATGTTGGGCCTGGACCCCTGACAGATTGCACTTATGTCGTGGGCATGCTTTGCATCTTTAATAAATGTTGCATATAGGCTCATATTGGGCTAAATTGAATTATTTAAAGTGCATCCTAAAGTGAATTCCCAGAATTTTAGTGCAGTGAAATCCAACATTGCTTTGACAAATCCAAGCAGATAATGACAACTTGATGTCTAGTTCCCAGCAGTTTTTTCCTCAGCAGCTATTCAGAGAAATTTTATGACATGTAACAATCCTTCCAGGAATTTTCTCATTAACTGAAATTATGTGATTTGTTTAGCTCCAGCTACAGCCACACCCCCTATTCTCCCTAATCCTGGAATGAATCAAGCCATGAATCTTCCAACCCAGCCACTGGCCACACACTGCTTACAGCTGTCCAACATGTTCAACCCACAATCGTGAGTTTTCCCAGCATTATTAAACTTTTTCCTGACAGTAAAGTATTTTTCCTGGCTTAAAGAAAAATAACTGATATTGTAAACAACTTTTGTTTTCTAGGGAAGACGAACCTGGCTGGGACATGGAGATACAGGATGATGTCATAGAAGAGTGCAAAAAACATGGAGGTGTTGTTCACATATATGTCGACAAGAACTCTTCTCAAGTAAGTGCAATTGATCTCACCAAACCTCATAAGATCATGGGCAGGACAGATCATGAGATAATCCTTAAAAAGAATGTTATGTAATGAAAATGTGGAAGCTAACACAGTGTGCAGAAGTTTTTTTGTTTGTATGAATTATGCTTGGAGATGTTTTTGTAAGACTGCATTTATTTTTAAATTATATTACATTTATATTGAACATTGTTTGCAAGATTTAAGTATGTTTTAAGTTCCACAGGTCATTAATTTCCTCTCTCGTTGTTGTTTGCCAGGGAAATGTATATGTAAAATGTCCTTCCATCCCAGTTTCAATGGCTGTTGTTGGTGGCCTGCACGGCCGCTGGTTTGCAGGTAAACCCACAAACTGTTTTCTCATTTCACCTATGCTTTTCACTTTGTAGGTGTGCCATGTGTGTGGTGTTAATAGTATTTTTGATTTGTGTTGAACAGGAAAAATGATCACAGCTGCCTATGTGCCTCTCCCCACCTACCATAACCTGTTTCCTGATTCAGTCACAGCCACACAGATCCTTAGGCCCTCACGACGATGATCCCGCCCCCATTTCTGTCAAACCCCTGCCTCTGACTCAGCTTAATCTGAAAACGCAGTGTGTACATGTACCTTTATACCCTAAACCCCAGCCACCTGAAATAACTGCTGTGGGTCAAAGAAGGTCATAGAGGGCCACATTATGTTTGCTTCTAATGTACATCATGTACGTTACATAATGAGGATAAATGACAGATAGGCCCGTTTTTTTGTTTTTATTTTGTATTTTAGCAGGATTTTGTTATTCTAACTAAATTATAGATTGTAGATTGACTCCCTGATTTACTGTTGGTCTGTTGATAAGTGTGATGAAAACCCTCTATGAAAAATGGTTTTGAAGGAGATTCTAGTGTTTTTAAAGGTATTCCTCTCAAAGCCGTTTTGTTGTTTTTCTCTTCTTGTGATTGCTTAAGAAGGTAGAGAGATGTTATCTTTTCAGTTTTCAAGTGAAAAGTCTTTATCTTTTATGTCAGACATTGTTTTTGTGTCTAGACATGTTTTCATTCTATTGCATTTTAAGCAACCACGGACAACCAAAAAGAAGTTTGAAGTGATTATTATTGTTTTCCTCTGGGGACAGTCTGTTCTGTCAGTCTGTTCACTGTGCTTTCTAAAACCATTTTGAATTTGTAGCGTTTCATAATCAAGAACTGTTTTTCTAAATCCTACTATTGATTAAAGGACTTTCACAACACTGGGTACAACAGACGTTTGGCTTATTTGTTTTCATGTTATGAAAGGTGCCTGGACTACACCTCTAGAGGGAGCTGTAAGTCTGTTACAGATTTACAAGAAATAATGAATAAGCCAGTTTTACCTGGATGCGTCATGAAGAAAAAACATAATTTGTCTTATAGTTCAAGTGGTAGTTTTTCCCGTTCCTTACAGTTTATAGTTATGTGACGCACTTTTAAATTTTCACAATGTTAAACCAAAGTACATTTTAAATCCGAAATTAAAATGTTTAAATGAAAGTCGAGCATAACTGCTGGTTTCTAATTAGATATGTGTACACAAAAAAATCTTTTTTTTCCTGAGTTGTTGGGCAGAATGAGAAACCAAATAGGAGTAATATATAAAAATAATGCTTGTAAAGATAAAGCCAGGAAAATATTAAGCTGCCAAAAACCTAAATCTAAAACACTGTTAAAGCAAATAAGCCTCTTAGTAGTTTAAGAACTGGATAGCTAAACAGAATGTTGCCTCTGGAAAACCACTAGTGCATGTTAAAAACAGGGCTTGGATGTTAACAGACAACTATGCTAAAGGCTGGAACATGACCAGTTATGAAACAAGAAAGGTAGAAAGAAAGAGGCTACTACTGATATTTCAGATGAATATAAATGATAGTTTCAGCTCTGGCATGCACTGTTGTAAAATTGTTTTTACTATGATTTTTTTAAATCACATTTTATAGATTTATAGACTTCATTTTTTGTTATGCTTTGAATATTTTCTCTTTTATATTTTTGCTTTTTATGGTTTTATATTTTTGTTATGCTTTTAATATTTTCTCAAAATTGATTTGTTCATTTTGAGGAAATGCTAATTTCTGTTTAACCAGTAAGTTCATTTTGATGCCATATTAAGGGCATGGTATAAGAATGTACTTTAAAACAGGATTCGTTGTGTACACACATTGATCAAGCTCAGTTCAGCTGTTCTCTGAAAAAAAAATACAGAAAAATATTTTGATACAAAGCACATGAATACTGACTGTAAATAATGTGATGCGATGCGATGATATTTGCTACTTATCATAAGACTATTAGGCTAACATTTCACCCTGAAACATTCTGTCCTACTACATTTATAATTTATAATGTAGTAGGATTGGCATACGTTTTGAATAAAAAATGTCATTTATAATCCATACTTTATTATTATATATTATTATTATAACACGTTATTTATTATTATTATTATACCACAGTTGACTTACACTGAGTCTGATTCCACTATTTAGTATTTTAAGTACTACACACTGGGACACTAATTGCTTAATTTTCTGTGACATGACCATTTATTTGCATTGTAATCATCATGAAACATCATGTTAAGGCTTCGTAAGTATATGTGATTTACATGAATTTTACATTTTGACCAATGATCTGAATATATGCATATGATTTTCAGATGTTGTAAACAGTTTCTGTATGCAGATCATTGCAAACTGAACCTGTTATTGTGTTAAAACGGCAATCAAAAATTCTGTGGTTGGTGCTTTTAATTGTTTTGGCAATATGTGTAATTGTTTTGTAGCTAGTAAAGCAAGAGCTGCAGGACTCCAGTCTCTTCTAAACAGTCACAAACGTTCCATCCTGTTTTTCTGTTAAATAAAGGCTTTTAGTTTCAGCTTTGACTGGCTTGTTCTAATCTTTAGCAGACCTTGTAATATCCTCAACACATTTTATTTCTTTGTGTTTGTTTTTGAGATAAAGAATCTGTTAATGTTTAGAGCTAAGCTAAACAAGGTGAAACAATCTAACAGGGGACCTGTTGTGAACTAAATGCAAATAAAAATGCTAATAAATAAAGTGGTTTGTCTGGAGACTGATATCTGAAATTATTCCCTGTTGATTATAATGCCTGCTTACCAGACTGGATCTGGGTTTCTTCTAATCCACAGTGAAAGAACATAAAAAAATGTAACTTGCTTTTCAAAACTTTTCAAAAAATGAAATGGCAAAAACTGTTTCATGAATTTCCTCTTAGTCATCAGCACAGTCATCATTTTATATCAGTACAGTATGCCAGCTGGAAGAACTGATAACCTTTTGTTCAATGTTTGACTTGCCTAAGGTAAATTTATGACAGCAAGTATTGTGTTTGGGACTTTTTCTAAAAATTATCTCCTGGCAATTTAAGTTCAACATTTAAGTTCAGCAGAATTAAAGAAAATGGTTTAATCACCCTCATGACGTTCCAAACATTAATGTCTTTGTATTATCCATGGAGTACAAAAGGGAATTTCTCAAAAAATATCATACCTATTTTTTCCATATAATGAAAGTAAAGGAGATCTGGGGGTGTCAAGTTGAAAGAATACAAAATGGCACCATAAAAGTATCATAAAGATTGTCCAAACGACTCATAGTCAATTGCCGTGATCAGACTGAATTAAGATTAGTCAATGCTGACTTATTTTTTACCACAGTCAGAGTGAGTGATCTGATCAGGTTTGTGAACTGGTTCAACTGATTAAATGAAAAGATTCAACTAAAACGATTTGTTTACAAATCAAATGTTCTCAAAATAAACATGCTATGGACGGATGTCAAGATTAAACCACTTGCTTTCTGTTTTTTCATACCAAAGCTGTGACATGGCTTTGGAAGACTTGGAATATGCAAGTCATAAACTTTTATGGTTGTCGTTTATTGTGTTGGAGCTTGAAGAAGGAAAAAGTTTGGAATGACATAAAGATAATTAAACATTGATGGAATTTTCACTTTTTTAGTGAACTATTTCTTTAACTTGTCTAGAATGTAAAATATATATGAACGCTATATTTGGAAGCTGTAAAGTTCCATTTAATTAATAATAATAATTAATATTAATGTATGTAATTAAGCTCACATACAAACAATAACTGACTGAATTACTGTATAAACATCTGAAACAAACATTCTAATCAAATCCTCTCTGTTAAAATATTTATTGATGATGATTTTAATTGGTTTCCAATCTAGATTTAAGATGCATTGTGGATTGCTGTAAATGTAGCATATTGGACTGCAATATTGGACATGCAATACTTTGAAAGACTTTGCAGTCGTTCAGAAGATGTTTGTAATAATATATATAAATATTTTCAACGTCCAAACATTACATGAGGGATCATGACAAATCAGACATGTATTTAGATTTACATTCAATTAGCAGTTTATTAGGAACACCTGTACTGATTCATGTGATTATTTTATCAGCCAATCATGTATCAGCAGTGCAATGCATTAAATTATGCAGATACAGGTCATGAGTTTCAGTTAGTGTTCCCATGAATCATTAGAATAGATGGGGAAATGTGAAGTTATTTCAAATATGGCGTGAATGTTAGTGCCAGACAGACTGGTTTCAGTAGTTCTGTAACTGCTGATCTTCTGGGATTTTCACGCACAACAGTCTGTAGAATGGTGGGAAAAAGAAAATAGAAAAAAATAGAAAAACAGCCAGTGAGGGGTTGCAAACACCTTATTAGTGAAAGAGAATGGCCTGGCTGGTTCATGCTGACAGAGAGTTTACAGTAATTGATAGCCAGTCTCTACAATTGTGGCAAGCAGAATTGCATCTCAGACTGCAAAACACAATAAACCTTGAGGTGATTAGACTATAACATCAGAAGTCTGGTTTCACTTGTCAGCCAAGCATAGAAAGTGGGAACACGCTCACTAAAACTGGGCAGTAGAAAACATAGCCCAGTCTAAAGAATCTCAGTTTCTGCTCAGGAACACAGATGGTAAAGAATTGGGTGCCAAAAGCATTAATTTATGGACTTGACCTGCCAATCCAGGCTGCTGGTGGTGTAATGGTGTGGAGAATGTTTTATTGGCACACTTTTGGGCTGTTACTACCAGTTAATCTTTGCTTGAATGCCACAGTCCTTTCCTTGTAGACCATGTGCATCCCTTCATGGCCACAGTTTACCCATCTGCTATAAGTTACTTCCAGAATGCTACTGCACCATGTCGCAAAGCAAAAGTTGTCTCAAACTGGTTTCATGCACAGTACAATAAGTTCATTGTTCCTCAGTGGCCTTCCTGGTCACCAGATCTGAATCCAATACAAGATCTCTAAGATGTGGTCGAACGGGAGATTTGCATCATGAATGTATATAATTGACAAATCCTGTGGAATCCATTGCACAAAAAAGCAAGACTATTTTGAGACAAAGGGACAAAGGGGAGCATGGTGTTCCTAAAAAGAGCTTGTTAATAAAAGAGCCTGTTAATAAAGACCGTCAGGTGATGTAGTGGTGGGTTTCCTGAAAAGACAGTTCAGTTAGAAGTAGGTGGAAAGGTGTGAGCCAAACTTCTTTTGATGGTCGGACATCTGACCTATGAAATAAAAAAGGATTGTTTAATATTGCTAATATTGCTGAGTATAAATAAATAAGACAAGTATAAAACAGGTAGTAAATGAAGATGTGTCAATCAGCCTACATTTTACTCCCTACACTCAGTCTACATATCCATAGCATAGGATCCCTTAAAAACAGTTCATGCAGCCCTTTATATACATCTGTCAAAAAACCCATTTGAAGCCATTTGTTTTCTGAAGCCACACAATAGCTTTCTGTGATGAACAGACTAAATTTGACGTTATTACTTGTGAACAAATCATTCTTAAAGCTTTTTATTTTCAATAAACTTGGAATAAAAAACATGTTGTCAGGACTACTTAATGTAAAGTTTTTTTTAATTTTTTACAGTTTTTTACTGCTTCAAAAACAATAAACTGTCATGAACTTTCAGGATTTGCAATTCAGAAGTACAGCAGGCTAGAAAGGAAGGCATGGCGCGTTCAGCCAACTTTCTGGGCAGACCTTTCAACACCTTGTGTATTAAAGATACATAAAGGAGAGCAGCTGTCAGAACCAAAACAGAAGGTCGTATTCTATTTGGACACAGGCTGGGACCACCCATACCTCCCAATGACTCAAAACTCCTGATAACTGATGTGTTTAATAATAACTGCTAATAACAGAACTATAGAAACTGTGACCTGCGGAAAGAGTCAGTTATAAGTCTTTAATCATTGAATTATGTCTGTTATGTACAGCAAACTACATTCACTGAGGTTCTGGAAGTCATCATCAGATATGTCTGTCTAATATCATGTCACAGATGTCCCTCCATCAGCAGTATATCAAAGATCATGCCAGGATGCACGCTGCATACATCAAACCCTTGTAACAAACATTGGGAAACCATAGTTGTTTTGCTGAAAGGAGGCTAAAGCTATCATCTCCAAAACACCATTAGCAAGGAACTAGAATCACGAGCAATCACCTAGCTGATCAATGTTGCCTTGGTCTTCTTCAGAAGTCTGGTGAGAACAGCCTCACGTTCTGACGATCAGCACCCAAATTACATATGCTGATGGTTATCATATTCGATACATGCATATGTGATACAATCATCTTTTGTAGTACTACAATTTAATACAGAAATAATATAATTTTTAATAATAATATAATTAATACAGAAAGTGTTTTTTACTTTTCATTTGGATATGAAATTAAGCTCTTTAAAGGATTTCATAAAATACTTACATATTTGCTCTTGTATTTCAACATTTTCAACAACTTGTCTGTAATTAAAACATATAGATATTATTTTCTTAGATTTCCTTGCCTAGTTTTAAAGAATTACGTCATATATTGCACAAAGTATACTACTATTACTACTACTCATAATAATAATAATAATAATAATCATACAGTAGCAAGTTTGTAAGGTCATTCAAAATCGAACAGAAATTTACCCCCAGTCTGATGATAATCTTGCTCTGTGAAGTTGACGTTGCAGTTTCTGTTGGGGAGAAAGAATGCAAACAAAATTACACGTGTGCCATCAAATTTCTAGCACACAAATGCAGGTTTCATCATGTTTATGATAAGTAGCAAATTAAATTGCAGTAGCAAATTAAATGTGATTTAAAAGCTAATGGCACAGTTCAATATTTTTGTGAGAGCAGCTGTATCAGTGGTTCATAATCCTGGTTCTGGGGACACAGCACATTTTGAAGTCAAAATTCAATTTTAGTCAAAATTCAGTCAAAGTGATGTATGTGGCGCAAAACTGTTCACACTTCTAACAATTGGTACCTAGAGAGAGTTATGGTGATGACAGCATTACGCTGTGGGGCTGCTTTCTATCAGCAACTTCTGCAAGAACTAATTTCAGTTTATTAAAAACTCAAGCCTGGGGAAAAAGTCATCTTTCAGCAGAGCATTGATACCAAACAAAAGAGCAACTCTGTAGTGCCTTTAAAACACAGGGGTGAATGGCTTTCAATGAACCAGTCAAATCCTATTAAGAATCTGCAATGGTTCATCTTACCCAATCTGGATAAGATGATCTGGAAGAATCAAAGCATCTTCAAATCTGTTACTCATTTGCCCTAATTAAAGACTTTCTGATGTCATTGCAGCATGTGACTCCACAAATTAATAAAACATGGCAAGTAAATACTTCCAACAGATCTGTTTTTTTAATTCCTTTTAGTTTAACTTTTCTTAATATAAGCATTATAAAGGTGATCCATTTAAATCGATTTTGAGTTATATTAAATGAATAGTCCACCAGAAAATTAAAATATCCCATAACTTATGAATAAATAAAAAAAACAAGGCATTCTTCAATTGCATTATAAAGCTGGGAAGTGTCAGGGTATTATTTAATGTAACTCTGATTGTGTTTGTCTTAAAGATGAAATTCATATACACCCAGGATGATTTGAGGGTAAGTTATGGGATAATTTTAATTTTTAAGTTAAAAATTATTTCTAATGCTATTATTTCTTTTTGCTTTTAATTTTATTTTGCTTTTTATTTTTATTTTGCTTTTATTTTAGTTTTATTTGGCCTACATTTCAATTACACCATTTATTATTACCATTATATCAGATTTTAATAATCCAGATTCTCCTGAACACAAAAGGTCCACACAATACACTTTAAAAGAGTGTGTTAAGCACATTATTAGTGCTTAACACCAGTATTAGCATGCAAGATACACCATCACAAATCAATACCAGGTGGAAGTGAAACATATTCGGCTGACTGAAAGTCTTCCATCATCAAGGGCTATACATAACAATATATAACCCAAAAAAGTGTCACTATTTGTTATCAAAATATGTAAAAAATAAAGCTTGTAATCCCAATACTTTGATTGCGGGTTTTAAAGTCTTTGAAAATGACTTTGTTTTAAATGACTTTGAAAGTCATTGGCTTGCCACACAGACTTTATAAGGTTGAAACTTTTAACATATTGTGTGCATAAATGTCTAAAATAAGATTTGGATGTAAAGTTAAGTGCCCATATGGCATTTATGCCTTGGTTTATGGGTGGGTGAAATACCTTTCTCTTTAGGAGGCAGTAGACAGTGAGAAGGATGAAAAATCCTCCACATATGGAGACCACAATGAACCCCAGCCTGTAGAAATCATCACCTAAGGACCTCTGAGAAGCTTGCCTGGATAACCCCGCCGCCGCCTCTTTCAAAGATCAAACATGTGGCTTAAATCAATAGTAAAGGGATATTTTGTGTGTGTGTGTGTGTGTGCGCGCACATGTTTTCACCTGTACTAAAGGTGAGCTGGGATGCAGTAGGGTGTACAGTGCTGCTATACTCCTGCATAATGCTGCTATACTCTTGCCCACAGGTCCAGTTAAGAGAAGTGTTAGTGGTTGTGATTAGGTGCAAGTATAGAGACAGAACCTCCTCCACTCTTAACAGAGCCTGGACAGGAGATTCTCTGTACTGCCTCTCGAAAGCCACAGGGTTCTCCTGCAGAATGTGAGAACGACAGGAAGATAGAGTAAGAGAAAACACTCACTGGGATCGAATGTGGTATTAGATCATACAGGTAATTTTTCTTTATTTGAAAGGTTTGTATTCTTAAACATTTAAAATAATGTACTGTACTTTATGTGAAATGAAGACTCATATGACAGTCATAGCATTAGCACATTTAAAACTGATACACTTTACACGTAGCGGGTCGCCTAATGGGGGCGGACATTTTGAAATCACATGACCAGTGGAATATTACTTGCTGTTACTCTGTAACCTTTGTTAATTTATATGTAGCAAAGATTTTGACTACAAGAATATACCTACCCTGTAATAAAATTCATAATGCCTTTTTGTTGTTTCATCTTTTTGAGGTTTTTTCTGCATGCCACGTGTGTGAAGTGTCAGTTAGGAATGACTAATGGCTAAATATAAGTGTAGATATGTGTGTCATTGTTAATAAATCTATTAAAACCTATTCTTTTGAATAAAAGAGGAAAAAGCATGTTTAAAATAGGTTGTGAGGGTATATGGGGGTGTATATCTGCCTTTTTACATTAGAAGTTTGACAGAGTAACAGCATGATGTCTTTGCAGTCTTGGTCGAAGTATGTTCCACATGCTCTGACATCTGACTCCAGCTGCCAGATGGTAAAATTCTCTATCTGATTTGTAAGGAATGTATTTAAATGAAATTGTCTGCAGATATACCAGGCCTGTGACCTTAATTAGCTGTGCTAGTATTCCTAACTAGCGTACAATAACACTTAAAGACAAACACATAACACTTAAAGATAGTGCACATCTGGCTACATAATACTGCAGAAACTAAACTGAATTTATTGTTGCCCTTAAGGTAAGAACTCCCGAGGAGTGCCAATTTTATATGGGGTATAAACCATCTTGAGTGATGTTTCTAAATATCCTTCAGTAGATCAGTAGAAGCCTTTTATATTATTATAAAATAATGTTACATGATCCATAAGGGACAGTATCCAACAGCAAAAAAAAACAGTTTAGTTGTGAATCATGTGAGCCTTGCATATTTCAAATCAGTTTGTGGTCTCACACACTCACATCCTGAGAAAATCACATACTGTATAAACATGCAAAAAATTCTTAAAGAATAACCTCAAAGAATTTCAAATGCTGTGTGACTCAAAAGTGTGCACACACCTCCAGTTCCTCATTTAGTGATGGTACGCAGTGTTGGGAGTAGATGTTGAGAATGAGGTTCTGGATTGAGATTAATGCTTGAGCACTGCCTGATCCCCGAATGTATCCGAAGTGGCTATTAAACAGTTCAAGCACCCTTGGCAAAGTGGCCTTTACATAGCACACCACGCTCTAAAAAACAATGACAGACAAATGCTGTGGAAATGCTGGTAATGGTTAAGTTTTACATCTGCAGACTAATATCTGGTGTGTAAGAAGGTAGCATAAATCATTGACTGCACAGAAATGTGCTTTACACAGTTTGGGACAGTTGACAGTTTCAGCCATTAACCCACAGTGGAATATTAATCTGTGAGTCATAACATTTTGGGGTAAGGACCTAATTTAAAGCACAGCTCCAACATTGCTACATTTCCCAGGACAGATTCGAAACAGAAGACATTGGAAACACATTATAATCGTTGATGGAGGTTTGTTTTCACAGGGGAAATAAGACATTAATTTATTTTTAAAATCTTCATTTGAAAATTACAAAAAAGAAAATGAAAGACTTTTTAAAGACTAGTTAATGATGCTTTTACCAAGTGTTTCTTCTCAATAAATGTGTATGTGACTGAACAGCTGGTCCGCAGCTGGTTATTGATCTGAAGAATAATAAAACATTTGATTAAAAAAAGTTAGTTGACCTCAAACCATTCGTGTTCATAACACACAACAAAGCAGATGTTTTCAGCTGGTTTCAAGCTAGTCCAAGCTGGTTATTGCCTAGTCTACCAGTTACTATGCTCGACCACCTTAAGAGGGTATGACCAGCTATTTGCTCATTTGCAGCTGGTCCATGGTGGCATCCATGGTGGACCTAGTTAATTACCAGGTAATGACCAACTTGGTACAGCTAAAAACCATGCTACCATCTTCCAAAAACAGCAAATTTTCCAGGGATCCAGGTATTATTTGAGATCATCATCTGTTTTCTCACCAGTTGTTTCAGTTGAAGAAGGTGGTCCATGGTTATGGCATGTTTGCAAGGACCAGGGATGTCCATCATAGAGAGGGGAACACACAGCAGCATGAGAACACATACATTCTTCCCCTGGAGGAGAAAAGAAACACAAATACACACATAACATATACTGTTTGCAGGCTAATAAGGTTTTGTAGGCCATATTGACCTATGTTTTCCACCACAATAGGTCATGGAGGTTTTTCCCTGCCGGTTGGACACACTGCTGGAAAACCAACATGAAGAATTACTATTTTTTTGTGCCAGGTATGTAATTGGCAAACCCTCATCTCTTCTTCTTCTATCTGTCACTCCATCTGTATTGAAACCTGCTGTTTGGTATTTATGCATCTGGTCCATGCTCAGCTCTGGCACCTGAAAATCTATATATCTTAGAATATTTTTTTGACAATGAATATCAATCAGAATATCATACACAACTAATAACTTTCATTTTGAAGCCCAGTATACGCTGTAAAATAACTTTCAGGTTAATCAGTATTTATCATCAGAGATTTTTTTTAACCACAATCAACTCTGTAAATGCAGCTTTGTTGTTAATTTTTCTAAATGTTGTTATTGACTGTGCATGGCATAAAATGGCATAAAAAGCTGTAATAAAACTAAAAACACCAAGTCTACGCATTATATTTTAGTTTATGTAATATCCCTCTCTCTCACACACACATATATAAATTATATATATGTAAATATATATACCGTATATTAACAAAACAAGCATCTCTGAAACAAGCCAGAGTTGTGGAGCAGAGGAATTCCGCTATTTTCGTCTTTCGTAATCAATTTGAACATTTCACTCAAATTAACACAAGACCATCTCCAAATAAATTATAAACAGCTTGTACTACCAAAAGGAAGATGTGCAGAAAAAAATGGACCATCTTGCTTTATCTTTAGAATCAAGGTAATAACAAAGCAACATAAGAAATGATTAATTAAATCCCATCATCTCCGTGCCTACCTTGGTTTTATAGACAACGTGAAGGGGCGTAGTGTTGGTCATCTGGCTCACAGATCCAACAGGAGAAGATTATAATCCACAATTAATCGCATTTGAGCAGATCAAAGATGTGTAGAGTTAAAGTTAAAGAACAGTGACGTTTCATAGAAGCTCATAACTGAACTGACTGACTGCATAACAAAAAGAGCTCTGACCCAGACATTGAATTTACTGTGCACATTCTTTTTGCACAGGACCCAATGATTAAACATCTTGTGTCTACTGAATATTCCCACAGGATCTTTCTCCTCCCCCTACTGCTCTTTTTCATAAACTTCATCTCCGCCTTTTCAAGCCCACACCTATCTCTTTCATGTTTTTTGTTATGTTCTCTCATTTCATAAGAGTATTTTTCAATTTAAATAATTGGCATGCCTGCCTGATAAACATCCAGCCTAATAAACATGACTTGTGCCATTGTTTGTGGCTTCCAGCCTCACAATCTCTCTATCGCTCACACAAAGCCCCTATGTCTCTACGGTCCTCAGAACCTTTCAACTATAAATCTATCTACTTCTCTGTGATCAAAGCTTTATTTAGCACCATTTTATGTTTTTTCTGTCATGTTTTCTTAGGTTGTCAAGTGTTCCTGGCATAGGTCACATGCTGTGAGAGCATGTTTATAGCATGTTAACTGTCATAGTTCTCAGTGTGTTCTCCACACGCGTGTCCTATATTAAAGAACAAGGTGTCAATCATAAATGCCTCTAGGTCAAAATTTTCAAGGTCTATTTCTTGCATTTCTAAAAACACTGTCAGACGACATGCAGGAAAATATCTGTATGCATAAAGAAATCTAAAACATAAAATTACATTTATATCACTTTTGTCCAATGTCTCATATTCATTACTCATGTTGAGTGCATACCTGTGATTTAAGTATTCATCTTATTGTGTTCATAATTAATGAATGCTATTTTATTTACTAGTAAATAAAAGTAGATGTACGATGTACATACAGTAGATGTATGTATTGGTCATAAAAGCTGGAAAAGTTTGTGATACATTATTTTAGCTTTGACATTATTGATATCATTAGTTTAATGTTATTATTTTAATTACCTCTTAAATTAAATTTAAGTATATTAATAAATGATCTGGACTGCTTATTGTGAAATACAACTGTAGAACAGTGTTGGTTTGGATTTGAAAGTCATGAATTATTACAATTACACAGAGCTTGTTGAAAATTTAAAAAAGTGCAGAAAATATTTTTTAAGCGCTGTTTACGTTTTTTTCTGTAAGGTTCTAATAAGTGTGAGAACTGTAAACACATAAATACAAGAAATAGTGTCATCAAAATCAGTGTCACTTAACATGTAACTTATGAGTTGTATTATTTTATATCCTACCTTTATAGAATTATGCAAGTAACTGATAATACAAACTGTTTGTTCTGAACAGTCTTTATTCTGTCTGTGATATCCGTCTTGAAAGATGATGACACATACGTACAAAAGCTGTGTGAAACAACATCATATGTGTTGCATATGTGCTTGTGAATTAACTCTGATCCATAATCAAAGCTGCATATAATAAACACATGCACATAATCTGATCTGATGAGATAGCTTTAATGAAACACTGAAGACTGACTTAGGGTTTAAATCAGCTAGTGAACTCTTTTTGTTCAGTGTAAATTTTACTTGCTGGTAATTAGTAAGAAAACTGTGATTGAATTTTGAGATGACATCATAAGTCTCTGCATGTTGAGATCATGGTGATGATAGTGTTTGTGTGGAAATGGTGGGGGTGAGAGGGTCTGGTTTAGATGTTTACTGAATACATGTTTATTGAATGCATTAAATGTAGGCTAATATGTCTTTATGATAATTTGACTCTAAGGGTACTTGCTTAACTTTGGTATCACTGTCAAAAACTCGTTGGGTGGGATCATCTGGATGAAAATTCAAAATAAATTCTTCTGCAAAGAATCAAAAATAAAAAAGATCTTTCCAGTCATGACTCACACCAGTCATAAACACTAGTCTTGCTATCCAGATGGTCTGGGTGGCAGCTGCTGTCAATAAGTGTTATGAAAGAGTATGTGACAGGAACTGATAACTGCATCAATATTTTAGAAAATAAACACTTCAAATCACATTGACGTCAATTGTATTAATATAATAACACACCATAATTCATGTCTTATTATTTTATTGCTCAGATCATTACATATCTTACATATACACACATCTGTCTGTCTATGGTGTGTATTACACCTGTTGTTGTCCTGCACATACCAGCTCTATATTTTTGTGTTACTTGTGCCTGTACTTACCTTGCACATTGGGTTTTGGGTCCAATCTTGTTCTAATGTACACTATTTGTTGTATGGTTGGCATGACATTAAAGTACATTTTGACTGACTGGGGTTTCTATGAATAAATATCCTGATACAAATGAGTGAACTGTTAATATACATTGAGCGCATAGAGCTATAAAGAAATGGTTAGCACAGTTCTGATAATTTGGTTATGGAGTAATCTAATGAGAAATGTTTGAGATTATGTTGACATTTCTGACTTTTAATTTTCTTTTTTTTTTTTAATTTTCAGTATCTTAACAAAAATGGGTCTCTTCTGAAATGCTAGAGGTGTGTGAGATTACTGGGGTTGTTTTGTGGTGAAAAAGTCTTTTATTTCGATTTTGTTTTTCCTATGAGATGGCAATTTCTAAAACAATGCTGCCTTAATATCATTTTAATTGCAGAAATGGACTAAGTGTAGATCCTCCCTTTTTTATTTAGCAAAGGTTTTCAGTTCAGTTCTTGATAATACAATGTTTTATTCAGAAGTAAACATTCAGGATTTTGACAATCACTCAACAAATGAATTGTCTGTTATATGAAATGTAAAGGAATGTCCCATGCTAGCGTGTGTTACATGTGCAGAACTACAGCAGCACACAATGTGAAGACTGAATCTTTTTATTATCCTGGAATGCACCTTTAAAAATGGTTCCAAATGTGCTTTTGTAACTTATGTACTTTTGTAACCCTGCACTTACTGTAGATCATGTGTATAAAATAACAAAACATGCATTTAGCTGTGTAGTCACTAAATGAGACCTCAGATGAGGGTTTGTTTTGACCTTTAGATATGTTTTCTTGAAAGGATGAGTACAGAAACAATTGCAGGATGTTGTGGATACACGCTCAGTGTAAATTGTCTGTTTGTTCAGTGACACTGGGTTCTGTGACACTGGATTTCCTTCAAATGGTACTTTATTGTTATTTTTTGTCTGCTTTTGTGTCTGCTTTTCTAGGCTTGGCAGAGTAAAAAAATAAACCTCAAATGCTTTCATAATCAAAATAACTCTTCAATCTTGCTCGTTGGAAATGGTGGCATGCCCTACAGCAGTGGTTCCCAAACTGGGGGGCGCGGAGTAATGATAAGGGGGCGCGGCAAGGCTAGTGTACAATCAGCCGGTTTTTATAGGTTTCGAAAGAGGTAAACGGCCGAAAATATCAGCAGTATTCAGCACACACCGCTCAATGTGTGACGCTCTGTTTAATATTCCGCTCTATGAATGTGCGTTCTGTTGAGTTGCTCACGGCTCATATGAATGCTCAGCTCGTGTACCGCTTATGATCAACGGAAAAGCAAAGTCAGTTCAAATACTGATACTGTCCAATTTTATTGTTACTTTCAATAAACTTGGTTATTTTATTGGCTTGTGATTTGATAGTTCCTTTGATAGTTGTTTAGTTTTTTTCAAAAAGTTGTCACACACTGAATTTTAATTATTACGTTTCAAATAAATCCTTCTGAAATTGTGTTTATGTTTATGTGTGTATAAGGGAGCAACTCAGATTAATATAGTTCTCAGCTGCACACAGATCTCATGGGCACTCCATACCCATCACTATCATCACATGGGCAGATGATACCTCTCTGTTATCATTGATACAAATGCCAAATTTCAAACTCATGATATTTGGATATTTTGGTTACTGATTAAAATTAGAATAAATACTACATTTGTACTGCAGTACATTTTAATTGATCTCCCTCCAGTACTCTGCATACTCTGCATAAAGTTTTAAATAAAGAGCAAATGTTTGTCTAAACTGAAAAACATTACAAATCATATTACTGTAAGATACACTATACATTCTATATTGATCTTTAATGGTTTAGTAACAGATTTGGCTAGGTGCATTTTACTTTAGTAGCATATTGTGAAAATAAGTATAGCATGTTAAAGTGACATGTGGAAAGTGACAAATAATAATGAAAAAATGAAAAGTCATAATAATTTAGACATAAGTCATGTTTCGTTTTTTAAGCACCACCTATGACTGAAAAACCTACTTCAAATGAACAGTGCTCATGATAAACATTAAAAACCAACCGAGAAATACATGGCAGGAGATGAAGGGAAAAATGGAGAGAGAGAATAAGACAGAGAAAAAAAGAGTAATAAAATCTGTAGCTCCTGCTGAGAAAGGCAACTTTAGCATGACTGCATCAGCAGGGGATCGTATCTCACATTCCAGCACACAATCCTTTTCAAACGATGCTCTGCGAGATGTGCAACTTTCTAAACATGCACAGACTGGAACAGACAGATGAAAACATCAAAAAACAAGAACCAGCAAATGTCTTCAGTTAATATGTTTACTTTGAAAAACGTGCCAGAAATATTAAGATGCTCTCCGGCTGTTGGCCAGGCTGATGTTTTGTAGCAGTTTCGACAGTGATAAATAGGACGGAACTGTTGGATTAGGTTGGTCAAAGGGGCAAACATTCAAGTGTCACAATTTCATTTCCATCTATTTGACCTTTAGTTTCCGATTAACGTGCTGTTTGGATTGCAGTGTTCTGAGTGTTGGAAGAAACAGTGGCGAAAAAACTCCTGGTGCATTTTTGTTTATTCAGTGTTCACATAATTATGAAATTATAAAACAATACCATAACATGATTGCATGTGAAAGTGAAACTGTAGTAAAGCTGTAGCTATCGATAATAATTGATTTACTACAACACACAACATAGTTGTAAATTACAATTGTGCAAAATCTGAATGCAAGTGGATTTCTTAGATATATGGGTTTGCTTGATTATATTATAGGTCTAGCAATGATTATTTGCATTTTAATTGTTTGAAAAACTTTTTTCTTTGTGCAAAAGTCATGATACATAAATAAAAGTGTTTTAAAATCAGAGAAAGGACTGATTAGTGCAAATGATATAAACAAGTCACAGAGTAGATTTTTAGCCCAACTTGGATTTTGCAGCTGGCTTCTGTGTGTGCTTGGGTTTGACTGTATCTTACTCGTTTTTTTAAAGCTATTAATAAACATTCCACCGCAACTAACACCAAATGTCAAGGAAATGCAACACTGCAACACTGTCTATTATTTTCACTTGCTGAAGCATTATAAATCCATCTTTTTGCTATAAAATATCCCATGACAGAAGATAATCCTAACGCCATCTTAGTCTAAACCTGATTAATAGGAAAATAAATATAAATAACTCTTATGAGGTCATAATTTAGGATCAGTCATTATTTTCAGCCCTCCATGACCTCTGACCTCTGAAATAATTTATTAACGTGACAGATACTATATGTGATAGCAGATAAAGTTAAAGTGAACTCAACGATTGTCAGACTGCTCTAGCAAAACCAATGCGATTGTTTCTTCGATCAAACTCGGCATAATATCGAGCTATGAAGTTTGCCCCCAGTATCCAGACTGGACCAGTAGGGGGTGGCACATCCAACGCTTTGAATGTCACAGTGCAGATGTCCTCACCAAACTCTGACTGCTGTAGACAGAAAAAAAGAAAGGTTAGAAATGTTAAAAAGTGTGTGTGTGTGTGTGTGTGTGTGTGTGAGAGAGAGAGAGAGAGAGAGAGAGAAGCGGTGCCAGGGGGTTAATGCAAATCAGAGTTGTAACACAGTGGGGTTCAAAAGTTAGAGACCCTACTGAAAACCTGGTAATAAACAAAGGATTTAAAACAAACAAATGTTATGAATTTTCATAATTATGCACTATTTACAGTCCTTAACAAATTAACCATGTTGTGACATTTTTACTCAAAGTCCATGCCAGCTTGAGTGCATGCTATTATTAGAGCACAAGAGGAACAGTTCTATTTTTTTGTGTGTTATGCCAATAATACATTTCATAATAAAAAAATTATTAAACCAGAAGAATAAGAACTGTGGTTTCAGACTTTTGAATCCCATTGTAGACAAATCTTAAAACAGATGCTATACTTTAAGAGCCGTCTGAAAGAAAATATCAAAAACATCTTGATCTATGTAACTGCATTTCTTTTGATAAAAAAATTACATGAGAAGTTACTTAATGCAATAGATCAAAGAATTACAATGCAGTAAAGACTAAATCCGAGTATGAACAATGTAAACAGTAATAGCTCAGATGATTTGATTAAGTGAAGGTCTTTGATCACAGATTCAAATATCAGTACAACCAAATCTTTTCGGCTGATGTTGGTTACTACTCTATACTTCACATAAAAGAGAAACACAGGGGTCATCACCCTGAGAATATAGTCCTCATGTGTGAGAGGATACTCCTGACCACCGAGGTGAAACGCCACACTGGGTAAAGACTTGACCAGATCACAACTCACAGTATACTACAGAGAGAGAGAGAGAGAGAGAGAGAGATTAACAAATCATCTTTACATTGATCTATAGGACCAACAGATACAAATTAACAGATACGAATCAGATTATTGAACGTTTGTTGTGCAAAACTGAGGTGAAAATTTTACACTTGATATATTTGATACAGCCAGGACAAATTATCTTCAATCACACTGACAAGGAACAAACAGAAATTTGCATTCTGTCCTTTGGTCCTCAAACATTATTTATGAATCACAGCTTAATATGACAGACCAAAGCAGCTGTTCTCGTGAAGTTGTGCAACAAGTAGAATAATAAGAAACAGAAGTAATACACCACACATCTTGAATTGGGTATATTGCTTTGTATACAGTGCTGCTTGAAAGTTTGTGAACCCCTTGAGCTGTTTTCTGTTTTAGAGATTTCTGTTGTTTTACCATGATTTTCTTATTTTATCATCACCTGCTTTTTATAAATTAAATATCAGATGTATGTTGATCAATTTCATATTTGTTTTGCAGTTTGCAGTTTGTTTGGAGGGAATTTTTTGAGTAGCCAAAAAACTACAAGATTAAATTATTGTATGTGCAAAATAAAGTGAAGCCCCAGCTGCATTGGTAAAGTCAAGTGGGTAACATGTTTTCAGGTTAAACACATTTGGGTGCTTAATTAATCAGTTAAGCAGACCAATCAAATTAGACATCCTTAGGAAAGTGGTTAGGCAACACTAATTAAAAAAGAAAAGAAACCAATTAAACCACTGTAGTGCCAAGGAGTCAAACAATGCCAAGAGGAAAGGAGATATCTAAGGGCATCAGAAAAAAGGTGGTGACAGCCCATCAGTCTGGGGAGGGCTATAAAACTATCTCCATGTGATTCCAATGCCATCCATTTATCCATTGTAAGACAAATCATCTACAAATGGAGGGCATTCAACATGACCACAACTCTGCCTAGAAGGGGACGGCCATCAAAACTCTCATCAAGAAGCACCAGACAAAAAATAAATGAAGAAATAGCTAACCCACACATCAGCTCTAGAGAGTTGCAGACCTCTCTGGCAGCATCTGGGGTAAATGTACATGCGTCTACAATCAGACGAAAATTTAACAGACATGACATTTATGGGAGGGTTGCTAGAAAGAAGCCTCTGCTTTTAAAAAAGAACAAAGCTGCATGTTTCTTTGCCAGAGAGCATTTGGACAAACCAGAGGCCTTTTGGAAGTCCATTCTTTGGACAGATGAGTCCAAAATAGATTCATTTGTTCATAATCAAAGCCACCATGTTTGGAGGAAAGCCAACACTAAATTCCAGGAAAATAACCTCCTCCCAACAGTGAAGCATGGTGGTGAAAATGTGAAGGTCTGGGGCTGCTTTTCTGCCTCCAGGCCAGGGCGACTCCATATTTTTCAGGGAAACTTGAATTCTTAGACCTATCAACAAGAGAATCTCCTGCCATCAGTCAGATAGCTGAAGCTGGGCCAAAAATGGGTGATGCAACAAGACAATGACCGTAAGCATTCAAGCAAATCCACCAAGGAGTGTCTTAAAAGAAAAAAGGTTTAAAGTCCGGATCTCAATCCAATTGAAATGTGGCTAGACCTGAAGCAGGAGGTGCATGCCAGATGTCCTTCCAACCTCTCTCAGCTGGCTGAGTTCTGCTAGGAGGAGTGGGCAAAAATCCCCAAAGACAGATGTAAGAGACTGGTCAGTGGTTACAGAAGATGTTTGGTTGAAGTAATGGCTCCAAAGGAGGTGACATAAGCTAATAAATAAAAGGCTTTACATACTTCTGCACAAGTCAAATTTCCAGTTTTTGTGAGATTAACCCCTTTTGTTCAATAAATAATG
>JAZGTI010000779.1:0-54726 GCA_036877585.1 Botia kubotai | reverse complement strand
TATTAAAATTCTCTGTTATGGGTTATAAGAATAAAGAATCCCATAAGGGGTTTAAACAACACTACAGTGAGTATTTGGACAACATTTCTATTTCTAGGTAAACTAATTTTTAAGTACACTGTACTATAAGCATGTGTGCTTGTTAAATGGGGTCTAGTCACATGTAGCCAGACTTTGGACTTTTGGTAAAAGGTCTGTTTCATATTGCAATTTATTTTAACCAAGAACTGCCCAGTTAGACAGAATTTTGTCTTAACATGACGAGTCTTTATAGATGCTGTTTAGTAATACTGTATGCATCAGATGGTCAATGGACTGTAAGCTGACAAGTCTTGTTTTTCAAAGGCATTTGAAAACACATTGAAGTCTTGGGAGGATAAACTGAAATACGACAAGCCTCCACTGAGGCCGCATCTGTATCCTCAGCATTCTGTGGATCTGGCAACAGAAGAGGAGGCTACGCTCATTCAAATGTGTGCTCGAGCTGCTGAAGATCTCATCACTAGGATCTGTGAGGCTGCCAAAAACTGCCAACTCCTTGAGCAGGAACTCGCTCACGCCGTCAATGCCTCCTCTCATGCCATCAACAAAACACACCCCAAGTTCCCAGAGGTGAGAATGCATCAGCACTTACAGACTAGTTAGATGGTGGGCCATCTATTAAAATCTTTCGTCACAAAAATCTGGACTTGGTGTGAATAGGCCCTTACTTAGTCTTAATGTCGAAATAGTTCATCCAGAAATAGAGGTTCTTTTATCAAATCTTCACCCTCATGTTGTTCCAAACTCTTATGATTTTCTTTCTGTTGTTGACCAGAAAAAAAGATGTTAGGCAGAAGATTCATACTGCTCTTCTTTATATAATGAAACAAAATGGTGACAGCGGTTGTCAACTGACAAACAAATACATTATACAGTACACATCAGTCTGTTTATCTCACAAAGCTATTCAGTAATAGCTATTCAGCTTTTACTTCATAAGTATTCTTTTGTAATTTTTTTAACTTAACAGCCCTGGTCACAATTTATATTAATTGTATATGTTCTTTAAGATTCTGTGTTATAAAGGAGGAAAACTGGTAAAGGGAAAAGGGTAAAATAAATGCTGGCAGAATATTCCTATTTTTGAGTAAACTAGCCCTTTAAGTAATATTTTAAATAGTAAGATCTTGTAGGTCATGATTCATGACCCATGGGTGAATTAAGATGCCCATCACATTGACCTACAAGCCTTTGTTGATTTAAGACTTAATATTTGAGAATATATTATTGAATGCTGTCTGTTCTCACAGAGCCTGACAAGAAACACTGCCATTGAGGTGGCCAGCAATGTAAAGGCACTTCACAATGAGACTGAATCTCTACTAGTAGGACGAGTGCCATTGGTAAGTTTGTTGACATTGATCTGGATTTTATGTTTCAGCCTGTTTTCATTCACCTTATTTAAGAAGTAAACATTGATAGTGTTATCCCTGCTGGTAAGACCAGTATATGTATATGACTGTATTATTTAGCATTATACCAGCTAGACCGGCACAAAACCTGGCAATTAATTCTCACCTAAGCTTGTCTTGTCAGTGGGCATGGTTGTGATAGAGCACTCTAAACCATTGGCTCAGGCTGTGTGTTTTTATTTATAGCAATTGGACCCTCCGCATGAAGAGTTGTTGTCCAGTGCTCTCCAGAGTGTGGAAGTTGAACTAGGCAAGCTGGCTGAGATCCCCTGGCTCTACCATATCCTACAGCCAAATGACGAGGAGGTGAGCACAACAGAAAGAATATTACTTCAAATGAACTTTAAATTGATTGTATTTAGATATGCATATTAGTTCTGTTCCAAAACTTGTGCAAATGCCTACCTAGACAGATTTGTAAGGCATTGTTGGCATCATATTCTCCAAATTACCTACAGTACCCGTCCCAAAAGGTTGGTAGCAATACAGAACTGCAAGATGTAGCTGTGATGCTAAATGCTGCAAACAAGGGAAAAATTAAGTCAATTTCATGTTTTTTTATTTATTTTGAATCCACTTTGGAATAGCCATCAATAGAGAAAAATGCTTTTTGCCCCCCAGAAAAGGACTAACTGAACTATGCTAACCAGACAATCCAGACCCATTGATATAAGCAATAAACTGTATCCTTGCCTATGAGACTGACAGGTCGCTTTGTGTGAAACAGGACCACTCACTGGAATATGGAAAGAGAAACAGTCGGACTGGAATGTTCCGCATAGTGCCAAAATTCAAGAAAGAAAAAGCCCCAAAGAAGTCTAGTCCACAGTTAGGTGAGAATGTGAAAACTGTACGTGTGTGTCCAAACATAAACCTGAGTATCCTCACAATGCACTTACAAACAGCTCACAATTAGTTGCATTCATGTGTGTTTAATGTTACATTTAGATTGATATGGGAACAAAAATTCATAAATGTGGGGCATAGACACCGAGCTGTTCCCTTTTATCTGTTAAAACGTGTCTGTTCATGATTGTTGACAATGTGAGATGAAACTGTTAAAGAAGTGATGTCAGTCCTCTGAAGCTCATCAAGGCAGTGACACACAGCCTGTTTAATTCCATAGAGCTCCATGCAGCATCTATATTCTCCTCTGAGACTAGTCTGTGTTCTGTGATGTCCAGCCCTGCCATCCGTGAACACCCTTGCACTCCTCTGGTCATGATGTTGTCCTGTGAGTCAGAAACAGTCTTTGCGTCTACACATAAACAGCAGGCACAAACCAAGGTGTACAGAAGGGCACAGAAGGGCAGACAAATCGCTTGTTCAAATCCAATGTGCTGCTTTTTTTATCAGTTTAACATAATGCCTGCTTAATGCCTTAACACATCACCTTTAATAACTTAAAGGTGATGTGTGTTATTTATGTGTTGCTAATAGGAAACACAATTGCAGAAATAAGGATTCTTTCCAAAAACGTGAAAGATCTTTCATAATTCCTGACTGCCATTGTTCTATCAAGCCAGGCAATTAAATGCTTTACAGCTATTTATGGGTAGTTCTACCCAAAACTCATGCCATTGGTTGGGCAAACACAACAATGTTTTTTTAAAATTGTGCAAATGATATGTATGCTGAATGTAGTGTTGTGAAGCCAGATTTCTGATCTAAACTGTGGTCCATTTTTCCATGAGTGTTGTTGGACTAACAAATAAAGCAACCAGTCACAAATTGGTTTTGTGTGTGTGTGTGTGTGTGTGTGTTGTTTAGGGTCGGATTTATCCAAAATTGTTAATACCATAAAAATAGACTGGTGTGGAATTATTACACTATAATTACACAGCAGCTTTGGTCCATGATCAGTTATACAGAAAACACTGACATGTGTGCTGTGTTTCGGAAATATATGTAAATTCAAACATAATTGCTAAATATTTCATAATCTTTGACCAATCCAGTGATTCGTTTTTGTATGGCTTTGAAGGACATCCAGTCAGATTGCAGCAGCTGAATATCAGTTTTGTTTGCAATATGAATTAGACTAGATTCATATTAAAGTAGAATGAATCTCTGTATAAATTGTTCGTAAAAACCTTCTTATTAAATTGATATGTTCAGTGTGACAGTTTACACAATAATGGAGTTTATGAATGATTTACACAGAAGTTTGTATATACTGTATATAATATAATATAATTTAATATATAATATACTGTACATTACACACATCACCTTTAATCCCCTCAAAAAAACCTGAACTTTTTTGGTCAAGCACATATTCTTCTACAATGTAAGATCATGAAAACATCATGATTTTTTCAGAGACAGTTCATGTAATAAAAATTGTAATCTGTCGTATTCTTAAAGATAAGTAGCCTTGGGCAACTGACATTTTTGCATGTCTACATTCTCAAATTAAACACAATTTCATCTTGGCTTTGACGTGTATGGCTGTTATAGGGTAACACAATAAAGGTGTGCTTCTTCAACTATCAAGCATGATATTCACTTTTTGATGCTCCTGCCTGGAAATTAGCCAATGGACAATTTCAGCTCAGAATGTTAGGAGCATTAGGTTGCACAGGCTTCAGTCTCCTATTCCCTTCTCTGTGTCTGTCTCTTTCTTTCTCTCTTTTTCTCTCTTCCTCTCTTCTCTGTGTTTGCTGTAAATAGGATTATAGTGGGCGTCCCACTGTAATAGCCTGCATGCCAGAAATGTCTCTGGGTGTCCCAGGGACCAGAGATCTGTGCCAAACCAAACCTGTTTAACCCTCTCTTTGCCAGCTGCTGCCGCCACTTCTCTGTGTACTTTCTTTTGGTCCCTTTTCCCTGTGTGGTTGTTTATTATTTGTTTCTCTTTTCGGCCTCACCCTGTTTGCTTGTGTCCTGCAAGTGTATGGGGGTTAGACACTGAAGGGGGCTTCTCGCTCTTGATTGTGTAGTTCAGAGGTGGGGTACTGAGGAGGTGGCCACTTGGCTGGAGCAGCTGAGCTTGGGGGAGTACAAAGACGCCTTCATCCGCCACGACATCCGCGGCTCTGAGCTTCTGCATCTGGAGCGGAGAGACTTAAAGGTATACACACAAACCCCTATCTGTGCCTCAAAATGTCCTTCAAAACATCCAACATCATCTGTCCATCTTACTCTTTGACTCTCTTGCTGTCTTCTGTCACCCTATTTGCTATTTTGTGCTGCACTGCTCTGCTTGGCTTCTTCTGTGCAAGTGTCATTTGATCATGAACTACTTACACAACTAACGTCTCTTGACCCACATAGACTGGGGTCTTTGAGTTTTTTTGTGCAAGTTGGCTACCATAGGCACAAGGACAAGGGCTTCTGTAGTCAGACAGTGTAGACAGATGAATGAGTGTGCCATCAGATGAATGAATGCGCCCTCAGTATCTTTTGACACACAGTTGTGCAATGTGCAGGTCCACACTGATATGCCTTTGTTTGTGTTGCATATGAGTACAGTGAAAAATGTTTTTGTGTGCACTGTGTGTGTGTGTTCAGATTTTTTTTATCTGAATTTTTGTATTGTTTTACAGTTAAACAACGTTAACATCCTTGAGCAAGATATATTTACTTTTGAAGCAACATTGTGTAAGGTCATAAGACTTGTCTGCAGAGAAATATCTTTAAAAAAGTAAATATGTTTTTCACACATTTTTTTTTGCTTTTTCATAAAACAAAAACTAAACTGTTGTAATGGGGTATTCAAGGTTTCTGCCTTAGAAAGGTTTACTACCTAACTAAATTTCGCTTCTCAAGAAAATGAGTTTTGTTTTAAGGATGTTTAGATTGTCAGGTTTGTGGACAGGAAGAACCCAGGAGCAGACAGCGATTCAGAAACAGAACAGAAAAAATCTTTATTTTAATAAACAAACTAAGACTTGACAAACACGGTTGTACCGGCAGAACAGAAGTTAGCCACAAGAGGGCGACAAGGAACTTAATAGATGCAGATACTAAATAATGATAAGAAAATAAATATGAACATAATCCTGAACAACAACGAAGGATCAAGAGTATAAATAAACATTAAATTACTCTAATCAGAACCGAACTAAGACGAGATGAGTCGGAGTCTATACCCCGCGCTCTGACACATAACATAAACTGTCAGGATCCTGGCAAAACGTGATCTCTGAGATTAGACAGGAAGCCAGGATCCTGACATAGATATTTTTACTGGAAAACCAATATAAATACTGATTAGTATTTTAATTTATTTATTTTTTGAAGAGTGATTTGGAAAAAGCTTTGACCGAATCAGGCCCTGTTTTTACCTGATAACGTCTGTCTTGGGTGACGCAAACAAGTGTTAATATGAGCCATAGTACTGTTTACACCTGGCATTTACATGCATTTCTAAACTCTCCTGTGACTACTTGTGATTGAATTTCATCAAATTGAGGGTCTCTGATTTCATAACTACAAATATGAATTACTACGGTTTTTAAGTGTGTAATTTGATCTCCCCAGATGGATGTTAACAAAGTGTAAAATGGCCTTATTTACACGGTAAGATTGAAGAAATAGTTTTATTTCGTGTATTTATTTTTCAATACAACAGGAGATATTAGTCACTGACAGCCTTATTCTCCATTCCTATTTATTTAATAAAAACATAACACTGTCAACAAGCACTGTGGGTTATGAACTTGAGGGCAAGTAAATGATGTCACAATTCACATTTCTGGGTGAACTATCTCTTCAATTTAAGTTTAGGTTCTTGTTTATGATTTGTTATAGTTGTACAGTGCAGTGGCACAGAATGTCATAGGATTATCACACAGATGGCTTTAAAATGTAAAGCAGTAGAAACATTGTCATCAGATACTAAATTGTTTTCATTGCACCTGTTGAAGTTGTTGATCTCTTTAAAGATCAAAGCTGGGACATCCAACTTTATTCAACATTCTTACAAATCCTTACAATGTTTGATTCACAAATATAAGAATTACACAATTGGTTAAAAGCTGCTTATGTTGTAAAATGCTGAAAGTTTATGTACATTTAGCAGACGCTTTTATCCAAAGTGACTTACATTGCATTATACTACACATTGATCACTATACATTGAGTATGTGCAATCCCTAGGATCGAACCCATGACCTTGGCGTTGTTAACGCCATGCTCTAACCACTGAGCTACAGGAAAGCTGTATGTGTCAGCACTAAAATGTGGAGGGTGCTATGGTTATGGTTAATACAAGCACTATTGAACCTTGGACTCTGCCATATTTATGCATGTTATGTTTCCCTTTTTAAATTGTATTAATTTGTCAATGTTCCTGTGTCAATCCTGTGGCTGTCAATGTTCCTGTGTCAGCCACAGGATTCACACGTGAATCCTGTGGCTGTCGTTTGGAGCTAGTTGCCACTAGATGTCACTTTTTTGTGGTTTATCAGTGGTTAAATTATAGTCTATCAAGACAGAGTAATACATTCTGTAATTAATTCTCATATAATTGTCAGGTAATTGATTAATTGTTTAAAGGTTAATACCGCAAAAATTGCACAGGTCCACAAATACAGTGCTGATGTAGTAAACTTTTTAACTACAAAATAAATAAATAAAGCTTACTAAAACACATTTATGTGTTTTAAAGCATTTATTTCTAGTATTAAATAAAATTGTTTTTAATCCATTTTATACAAAATACAGATAAGATTGTTTTTAACATTTTTGGACCATATTTGACTTTGAACCAATTTATAGCACAGACACATTGTTTCACAAATTGCATAATTTACAATCCACTTCTCTTTCTCTTTTCCAACAGGATCTGGGGATCTCGAAGGTGGGGCATATGAAGAGAATTCTCCAGGGAACTAAGGACTTGGCCAAGAGTTCAATGGTTGACCTGTGAGACATTGACACACATTCCATTCAAGACTGAAAAGGAGTTGAATTGGAGCCCCAAAGTATGGATAAGCGTTGGTATTGTCGATAAAAGGCTTTATACCTTTATGTAGGATAGCTTGTGAAAAAAAACTAGAAATGTTTGTTTTAGAGCCAGTGTGCTGGTGCCAAAGTGACAAGTATTGTGTCAGGGATTTGTGTTGGTTTTGGATGTATAGGAAAGCCATTACTCACTTATCAAATCATTGACACAATCAGGTATGCAATTCTCATTGTACAGGCCTCTGTCAAAGATTTATAAACAAGTAGCAAAACAGGGACTTCCATTAAATGTTCTCTCTGAGAATAGCAAGGCCTGTAAATAGCAAACTGGCTCTTTGCCTTGCGGTAGATGACAAACAATAGGAGGGTGATTTGATGAGGCAGCAATATTTTGCTTTTAACAGCACTGTTTACATTTTAAGTAGATGAAGAAATCACTGCTTAGTATTGCAATCAAATTGCAATCATTGTCGATTGGTCATGTAGTCTAAGAAAGGTCAAAGGGGGTTTTCTTTTACAGTGATATACTGATGCATGGTATGCGTGCTATATTTGGATAGCTATTTTACTGCATGATCAGCGTCTTGTTTTTTTTATTGTACATACTAACACTTGAACAAGTTTTCTATGAATTTAGTATAATAATATTTGTTACTACTGAAGCATCCCTTTGGTCAAAGTAGACTGCTGATTTATTTCTGTTTACCTGTCTGCATGAAAACTTTGTGTCATAACATGTCATGTCATTTTAACTATAAAATGAACTTTATTGGTAAGAAATGTTTTTAAACTTAAAGTAAGACATTAAGTAAATCAACATTATCACTGTAAGTCTTGCCAAAATCCTCCTCATAAGTGGTTTGGAAAAACACAAGACCTTCCAAATATTTTCCAGGGAACTCAGCATATATTCACAGTAACGTAAACCATAATTACTGTAATGTAAAGCATAAACATAATGTTACATATTAGTTGGAATAGGAATTATATTGTTTAAATAAGAAATTGCAGTTGAACTGCATAGTTGATATTTGCTCCATACAGCTGGGTTCAGGAAGACAGTGGAAATTTGGTAGGATACCTACATCTACAATTGGTCGGTGGCATTACAGGGTATGAGATGTTTTGTTTGTTGATATATGCACTGTACAGTATATACATTTAAAAATCAAACTGTTAATTCCATTTATGATTAAAGCTTTTGTAAAATAGAATGCTTACATTTTATTATACACATTACACATTGTTTATAGAACACCTTAACACCTTTGTGATTATTATGTTAAATATTTGCCTTTACACGATAAATGCTGTTGTACTCTATGGAAGGTGCAATATTGTATGTTTTATACATTTCTTCTCTATGAAGTTTTATTATGTGGAAAACTAAAAAGATAGACTTCACACACTCCTCTTTTTTGGAATAAGGTGGACTTATGGACAGAAAAATCATGCCATGTTCTCTCCAAACTTCATAAATCTTCCACAAGAAAATTGTTAATCCTGTTTAACTGGGCTTCCAGAATAATTAGCTAGACGGCTAGATGTTTCCTTTATACCAACTATAAGACAGTTGTTTGCCTCTTTATTTTTTATTTATTGTTTTTGAACATTGAGCTGTTTATACAATAGTCTGCCCAACCAACAGTGCATCTGGGTCTCATATCAGTGGACTTAAGTTTAATGTTATGTTATAATTTTCCTCTAGAGGGTGTTAGACAACGTCAATAAATGGTTCAAAAGAGAGATGGAGAGTCAAAAAGGGAGAGAAAAGGGAGTGAGAGAAAAAGCATTGGAAAAGATGTGTTGTAAGAATGTAATTTCACCCATAATTTATCTAGCTAAAACAAATAAGCAGAATGAGATAAACCTAGAGGACTGGTTTTGGTACATTGAGTGGAAACTCGCAGGATGTTTTTGAAAATTAAAACATACATCTGAAGAGTTCATTAAAAGTTTAGTTCATTTTCAAACAATAGAACTAAAAGTGAGCCTGAATTTGGACATAATCTGACATTGAATCTGACATTGGACAAAGTTTTTATGACCCAACACAGTACCAAGTCAGAGATCATACAAAATTAATCAAAATTAAAATCAAACATTACTAATAAAAGGTAATATGATTAAATAGGAAAATTTAATAGGTATTTGTAAAAGCATAAACAAAAGCAGAAGTTTGATTATTTATTTAGCCTTATTTACTATTATTATTAGCATTTTGATGACCCTTAGTAAAACAGACTCACCAATTAAGAACCACTAATGTACATAATAAAGTCACAATAGAGCATATTATACCATACATTGTAACTCAAAATCTGTAATCCATATTATCACTGTCCCCAGTGTCTATCATTGTGGGTTAATGGGTAAGATGACTCTTCCTTCTTCTGTAGGGAGCACTTACCGAGTTCCTTTACAAAGTTGACTGTTGGCATTTCCACAGAATCTGTGCCCACAAAATTTAGCCAAAAACCCTCCAGATTTCGGCAGAATTTAAATGACGTACTTCAGTACGTCATTTAATGTTTAGTACTCACATCTCTGCTTAGAACATTTTACATTGTTCAAATCAGCTAAAATGTTTTCCCAAAATTAGCAAAAAAGCTGTCTAGGCCTATATTTCGGTAACAGAACATTTGAGAAACAGAAATTAAAAAACATTCTGACAATAAAATGCTGCATTTCATATACAGTTCTATATGTGGTTACAACATACAATTATGAAACTTTTGTTCTCCATGCTTTGAAGCAAGAGTTAATGTAGTGATAGGCTTATCAGATTTGCATTTACAAGCGTCTGTATTGTCCTGTTGCAAAAGGTAATTTCCCCAATTAGCTAGAGCCATTACCAAAGACACAAGTTTATGAGAACACTTTTGTCATGTTGACAAAATTATGGTAAATAATAAAAGGAGTAAAACACTATTATCCGCGAAGCCCTGCAAAATTCACCTTTATCTTTGTCTCACAAACTGTAGCAAATTGATCTTTTATATGGTGCCTTTGTATAGATGATTTGTTTTCATAAGGCTCAATTAACACAAGTGCAGTCTTCCTCTTATGCAACAATAAATACATTTGCACTCAATTCATGAGTGTCTAAATGAGTTTCTAACCCTGAGTTGTAAAGGGACTATATGATGAGTGCATTTGATCTGTTGGTGACATTGGGCTTTGGCAAACATAAAGCTATAAACTGCCTGTTTCTCAAAAACCAATTCATTGGAGAAATTTATAGATAAACATAACATATAATAACATATCTCTGACATTATTTATATCACTATACATTTAGGAGAAGTGCGATGTGAGTTTCATTTGTTTACATTGTGTTTACAATGGCACAGGTTCATTTTTAAGACTACATGTATAGGTACATTTACAATACTTGCATATTTATTAAGGTTAAACAACTGATGTGTATGTGTTTTCACTATTGGAATATAATGTTGCAGTAATCACTTGTATTGATATCTGGATGATTTTTTGGTTAGTAAGTAATTTTTATGACTACTAAGTGACTCTTCTGTGCCTTTTATGGTAGATGCATGGTTAATTATTTATTACAATATGGAGATCTCTGAGATGTGTATTTTTGTATCCTGATTAAATAAATGTTTCAATTTTGATGTAAATTTTTAAAGGTGTTAAAACACTGCCTGTTGATATCTTCCTTCAATAAAACTGAATGCATACACAGTATACAGTTGGTTGTTTTGGGGTGCTTTACTTGAATTTCTGAGTAAGTTAAAGCTACAAGCTGCAACATTTTTTATAAAAAAATAAAATGGTGATTGAGTAATAACACAACAGATCAGGGTGCGAAACCGTCTCCATACTCCATACCCTGATTCGCAACGTTCATAATAATAATTTACAATTTAAGCTTCTGGGTCGGCTTTAGCAGAAAATGTAAATTTGATTTGACGTATACAAAAAGAGACAAAAGTTACAGATCGCAAAGCTGCTATCAGCATCTCTGTTTGAAACATAAAATTGCAGGTTACTTTACTTTTTTACTTTTGTTTATTTATGTTGAAGTCAAATTAAGCCAATTTGTGGTTTCCTACAAAATCCAACCCGGCAGCTCAATTTAAAAATCGTATAAACTTGCCAAGGCAAGGCAACTTTTGCAACCAAAAGTTACAGATTGCAACTTAAATCATATATACATAACACAACAACACCTAGCATAAATAATAAAAGAATACACTATCATTGTATCATTTTACTATTACAATATGGTAAAAAATAAAAAGTTTGCAGTGTAATCCTAAAGACAGCTATACCTTAAATTTAGCCCAGAGAATGAATTTTAACAAATCTGTACACCTCAAACCAGGAAGTTGTTCTCAATGTAAAAATGTTTAGGTGATGAGCATTCACACACCTGAAAACGCACCCTGTAACTAACCTATAGCAACACAACAAGGCAGATAACATTGGCTATATGATGTATACATTTTGTTGCTACAGACTTTTTTTTCCAATGTGTATTTCCTGAAATACAGAGAGAGAGATACTATAAATTATTACACAATATATGCAGGTATTTTAAATGTTTTCTGTCGTAATTGTAAAAAACAAACGAAAAATGTCTGTCTGTCTAATGTCTAGCAGCCTATCTAATACGATAGCTGTCGTCTGTCTATCTAGTGTTGTTCTCTGGATTTTAAGACAGTGAAACTGAAGGAAAAAAATATATATATAAAGGTATACACCTTTTTATATTCTAATATATATACATTTCCATATACAGATGAAATCCCGTGCTGTACTTTGCTCCTATCAGTGACTCTGCACTCCACAGCTCAGATCCGGCGGTTAGTATTTGATTATTTTGTCCTGCTCGTGTTGTTTTAATGAGATGAGAGGACGTAAAAGTAGCTAGCTGCCCGCTGCACGGCTCTGTCATTAGGAGGTGAGACGCGCTTCGGATGTGTTTATTTTAATGCCGTTTGCCAGCATGCATCACATATCGCAGGCTAGTTTAAACTTATCGATTGATCTGTGGATCGCGTTGATTTTAATGTTCTGCACAGGCCCGTGCTAATGCACGAGACAGCTGCGTCTGTAATGACGTCATCAAGCGTTAGCTATAACTGCAAATATAACGCCACTGATTATTGTGATTTTAACTTAATAACCTTGTTATCGTAAGACCTGTGGTTATACAGTTATTTACGATGCGCTGGGTGAAAACAAACAATCGTGTGTGACGATGCCTGATAATGAATGATAAATGAATCACCAAACCATTAATGAGCGGTATGCATCATTTATCAAATATACATGATTGTGGGTTAACTGTGACATCGCGAGAAGATTCAAAACTGTTGTACAATAGCAAATGGCGATTTTGGCATGGAATGATTTGGAAAATAAATTTCATTTTAAAATATATTAGGGAGTAAGGACAGTAATTCAAATAATGATTATTAAATCGGAGTATTATCCAAAAAAATCACATTGTATGTATATTGTATAGTAAACAGTACATACTGCCACTCCCCTTTGTTAGATGGGAATAGGCAGACAGCTTGTAAACATCTGTTGATTTCAGGAAATCATTTGACCCCGTGGCTCTCCCAGCTGATGCTTTCAACATACTGTTGATCACATGGTCCAAGGCAGAAACAAACTCAGTCATTTTAAAATTTCTGTCTGTGATAAAATACGTGCTGGGTTCTGTCTCTGCAAAACATGCAGAACTATATGTATTGAATTTTTAGAAGCAATGTGTACCTTTGTAGTTCCCATTCACGCAGTCATAATATACATCAAGTCTGACATTTTTTGCATGCATTAAGAAGATTATGGGTATAGTGGCATTATATACATATGTGTGTTTGTGTGTGTGTATCATTACTTATATAAGCATTAACCGAAAGGTGTTTATCTGAAAAGCCTACTTTATATGTCATTTTTATATGGACATTTTTTGTAATCTTGTATGGATGGATTCAACTCTTCTGTCTGTTTGTTAATGCCATCAGACATGTTTGTTTATGCTATTAGCTCACAGTCCTTTACCAAACTTGTTTGTCTGACAATAAACATTACATATTAAAATTATCTTGAGCAAGCATACAGGCAAGAGCTTATTTAAGGCTGTAATTGTTAAACAGTAATAACATGGATATACTAAATTCAACAGGTACTGCTAAGCAGCTTGCATGTGACACTTCATTTTCCATTTTCGTTTCATTGCCTTATCAGATTATGTTCTGTAGAGCTCAATCCCTCTTTGCTTCTTTCACATATGCGTTTGTGGTGACCAGATAAGATCTTATGTCAGGTATTGCTACAGCACAATGTGTTCGTTAGGGCTATGTGAAAATATGATAACAGGTTCAAATTGGGCAATTGTACAGTCCTAGGCTTACATTCTTCCATCATATATGCCAACCCACATGCATAGATGGCCAGAGATAATCAACCTGCAATAGGCTGTATAATGTACTGACTGTTAAACTCTAACTGTAATGTAATTTCATGTTGTACAGTGTAGGATCATACCTCTGTTTTAGGTTTCTGGCTTACTAAAGCAGTTGGAATGACCAATCAATTTTCAATTTTATAGATTGCAAACCTTGTTTACATTGTAGAGTGGACTTTGTCACAACATATTTATTATATTCAACCTCTGTGTTTATCACTTCAGGGAGAGGCTAGCCCCCTGTCCAGACATTTTACATCATGGATGCATGTGCACGTATTAAAGGAGTCCCGCTGAAGAGCCGTGCCACCATGAGGAAAGAGGTATGATATTGTCTACTGTGATTAGAATCTGAACCTATTTCTTTTCAGGCAGCTCTGTTGCATTCTGTTTTGAAGCACTTTTGTGTTTTAACACAACTTTGTTCATCAGACCATCCGTGAGGGCTCGAACCTGTGCCTAAATAGCCTGTTGAAATACAAGAAGGAGCTGTGCAATGTGGTAGTGGATCTGCATAATAAAGAAACACATTGTCTTTTAGAAGTAAGGACAGCTTTCTCTTGCATTTCAGAATTTCACAATTCCATTAAGTAAGTATTGAAATCGGTATGCATATTCATAGGCCAAATCTAACAAACATTTAAACAGTTAATGAAATAACTGACCATACAAATGTGTCAGTTTAAATCTTATGTGACCTGCTTTTGAGCTGAGTGATTTTGAAAGCCTGCATGACAGCAGATGCTGCATTGGTGATAAAATAGCGGTTAGACTCAACTAGGCCAGTTTAGCAGTGAGTGAGTGTTTTATCTTACCTTATTACACACATATCTGCATGTCACTAGGCTTTGGTTACATTTGAAAGAAACTGCAATTTGCAGATGCAAATGTGGCTTGTTTGTTTTTTTTTGTTGAGGTGACATTCATCCATATAGCTCAGTATTTTCAGTTGACTAAAGAAGCACAGAACAGATATTATAGAATGTGTAACTGTATTGATATGCATGATTGTGCTCTTTCTTCTTTCATAGGTACATTATGTATGCTTACCTAGTTACGCTGAGGGGGAGAATTTCACTTCACAGGCAAGTGTCACTGTTTGTCCTTTGTGGGGTCAGCAATTTGTTTTTTTGGTTGGGTGTAGCATTTTGACTTAACTGAAACATTTCTTATTATTGTCTTATGTTTGATATTCCCCCAAAACCCTTAATATTCTGTAATGCTGTATGCTCAGCTGTGTTTCCCAGCATGCACCACTGCATAAATCATGCAAATTTGCTGTTTATCTCATTATGTGCACTCATGTATCGTGTTGAATTTATATCTTTCCTTGATAATGGTATTTTGATTGTCACACCCCTTGTGTGTGTAGCAGATAAATACATTAAATTATTTGTTTTAATAAAAGTTCTTTGTTAAAAATGGCACAGTGAGTGAACTGCAGGGGGCTGAACAGTAGAAATAAGTTTTATTCATCAGTAACAAAAATGACAGGAACCTTTGGTGACATAATTAAAATATTTTGTTGGATCCCAAAGTCATTGCTTTTTGTGTCCACAGGCTTTGACATCTATATCCACTGAGATGATGAAGTTACTTAGATCACTACATGTACATACCCTTAAAGATGAAGAGATCCTTCTCCTCAAAGACCCCAAAAGGCCCTTAGAGAGAAAAGACAATATTTCTCAGGTATTTTATGCTTTTTATTTTATTTATTATAAAATGCATAAATGTAAAATGTATAACCTTGCTTGCAGCCATGATACTGTGATTGAACATTTTCAAACCACAAGATGTTCTCGTAGACACAACAAGACTGCATGTTTTCTTTCACTTGTCAAAGAATAGAGCTAAGTAAAGTCTACAACTATTTTTAGTGGAATTATGTCAGATGATATCTTGACAGTTTGCAGACCTCTTGTGAATTGTTCATTCTTCAAAATAACATTATGTTGTATATCATAACAATAAATTTTGAACAACCATGATGTAAAGGCTTTGGATATGTCATCTCAACAGTTAATTTATTAATTTATCAAAATTATTGACTTTTCCTCAAAATACAATCACTTTCTTTTATTTCAACTTCAGGCCAGATGGTCAAGAACCTTGTGTATATTGAGGCATAGCCCCACTCCTCAGATTAATGTTTGCACCATGTTGGGGTTGTTGGCTCGATACACAGCTGGCATAAGGTATGCCCTGGAATTACAGGTTCTGCAGAGGGGCGCGTCGGAAACATGTCAGGCTGAGGATGATGACACCAATCAGTCTGTCTCTTCTATTGAAGAGGACTTTGTTACTGCTTTTGAGCATCTTGAAGAGGAAGATACAGGTAATGTATTAATGAATTTACTTAAAACATATTTTATGTTTTACCCTTGGTTTTAATGATTTTTTTTAGCCTTTTGACTTTTAATAACAAATGAGTTCTTAGGAACTGTTTTTTTACTTTTCAGGTGCCCATAGTCAGCAAAACCTAAGAGACATGGCTTCCCAAACACTCCCATCTCGCTTGAAAGACTTATCAGGATCTCGCACCATCATAAGTTCTATACCCAAAAAGTTAGTGTGCAAGGAAAAGGGCACTGCAAAGATTTCAGGATCTGTCCTGAAATCAACAGTATGGTCTGAAGGTTTAGAAGCCATGTACATTCCTAGTGGTCCACCAAAGGCACATGCTACTTCCACATCTTTCACAGAGTCAGATGAGTCAGACTGCTCAAGTCCCAGCCCTATTATCTTTCTGGATGAAGTTGGATATCAGAAAAGTCTTAAAGCCAAACTTGACATTCCCAAAATCTCTGTCTTAAAAGAGGGAGTTGAAGATTCTGACTCAGAAGTCAGCGAATTTTTTGACAGCTTTGATCAGTTTGATAAACTAAACCAGTCTTTTGATTCCAAAAACAAGATCCTAAAAAAACAGCCCCTCTCTGGTCAAGAAGTGAAGAAGCATTTTGACAACTCTGGATGTAAATTTGTGTCCAAGGGGTGTTCAACCACAGCAATGAACCCTCACAAGTTTGATCATAGAACTCTCCCTGCCGATGTCAAGAAACCGACTCCTCTCAAGCCAGGCTCACCATATAGTATTCACTCTGATACACCAGATTCCCCATGGCCAGCCAGGACACCCTGTGATGAAAGCGGACCACTCTTCAGTCCAGTTCGTTCATCTGCGTTTAGCCCATTGGGAGAAGGAGGTTCTTTAGAATATTTTTGGAAAGCAGATGGTGATAGCTCAGAATTGCGTAAACCGCAGGACCTTTGCTCACTGTACAAAACTTATTCAGAATTTGCCAACAACCTGTCAAAAGAAATCCTTGGATCTGTTTGTGGGTTCTCCTCCCCTGTTGATTTTAACATTAATAAGAACTTAAGCTGTGTCTGTCATAAGGAGTTCAAAAACACAAGTGGACATCTAATGAAGCTTTCAGACATTCAAGAGACAGTCACCATCACCAAATCCCAATCACAGACTCTTAAGGATGGGATTCAGAAGTTTGCTACAGACTTGGTTGAAATGAGCTTTGGAAGTGCCTTTAGGGACTTACAGAAAGGAGTGTCCTTCTGTACCACTACACTTTGCCATGTGGCTGCAAGGCTAACTTCTTCAGTATTTCAAATGGCCTTTCATGAGATAGGAATGCGCCATGCATATGTGTTAAAAAAACGTGCCATAAATGGATTGGCCAGTTTCCTAGTGGGGGAAGCCATTTCTGGGGCCCTCAAAGAGTTTCTGTTTGTGAAAAAGCAAATTTTTAACAACACTGTTGCACGATTTGCTGCAGATCTTGCTGAGGAACTAGTGTTTGAAGGAATTATGGAGGTTTGCCAATTTTCACATCCCTCAACACCTCTTACACCAAGTGACTGGTCGTTTGAACAGGAGGAGGAAGTGGTATCTTCCTATGCCTCTGACCTGTCAGAGTCAGTACTCCAAGAAGCTTTTATAGAGCTCTCACAGGCTGATGTGACTTTCACTACACAGGCAGCTATCAGTGTGTCAGTGGACAACATATGCTATGTGAGTGCTGAGGATACTTCACTAGTCACCAAAACCTGTAGTGCCCAGACCAGCTATCTTGGATCTCAGGGTGTAGCAGAGGCTGGAAATCAAGAGCAGAATAGTTGCACAGTTAAGAAAGCCTTGTATTGTGTGTCAGGTATGGCCAGCTGTATTCCAGTACCTGTGGCTGGCAAGGTCATATCTCATGTACACAACTCAGAAGACCCTAATCAGTGTAAATCCAGTATTGGTCACATATGCCAGACCAGCACCAAAAAAGCTATTTTTTGCCAAGGGGAAGCCACAACCTCCACCTCAGATGCCTCAGCAGGAACTCAGGTGGAATCATTTCCAGGTCCTCCAAGAATTCAGCCTACTAATTGTGAGGAAATTATTGTCAGTTCCTCCATTGAAAGCAATTCTGGTAAACCCTCAATTGGAAAAACATTTCAAAACTTTTCTGGCAATATGGTAGGCACTATAGTAGGTGAGGCATTTGATCTTATGCATTCTTCAACAAAAGTAAAGAAAAAGGTAGTGGAATGTGCAGACCTCTTGAGTAAAACTATAGCAACTCATAAATCCACTCCAAGCCATGGAATTAAGTCACAAAATGATTCATTCATGCAGAGTTCACAAGCTCAAAGAGGTCCTTCTCAAATTCCTATTCACTTGTTGTCAAAGGGCTCTTATGACACAACCTCTAGAATTATGTGTCTCAAACCAACCTCAGAGGTTTGTTCTGTTATTAAAAGGGATGCATTAGAAGTGCCCAGTTTTGAAGTTACCTTCAGTGATAGGAAAGAAAGCACAGAGGTAATTTTTAGCAGCAACTCCAGAATAAAATCATTTGAAACCCCTAGCACTCCACCCTCAAGTCCTCAGCAGCCATTAGATGAGTACAGTGAGAAACGGATCAAACAGTTCTCTAAGAAACTTAAAGGTAAGCTGGCAAAAGTATTTTCTCCTGCAACTCCTCCACCCACTCCTTATTACCCACCTGCCACAGACTCCAAAGAAACAGGTTCCGTTTCAGACAAGACCGATTTCATTCTAAAGCTTATTAGGTCTCTCTCAGAAGAAGCTGACACCAATGAAGGTGAGGAGGAGGACCAGGAAAATGTCCCTCACTTTAGAAACTGCCAGGCAGAGCTGTGTCCAAGTGTCAGGAACATAATGAATGAAAGGGGTGCACTTCATTATGCAGAGCGTTTAGCGTGCCACATTGTTTCCATGGCAACTGAGATGGATACCCTAAGCTTTGGAGATGTTAAAAACCCTGTGGGTGATGAGAACAAAGACAAAGTTACTTTGCACAGTGTGCCGTTCTCAGACCAGGCTTTGAATTCATTGTGGATGTATGCTGGAGAAGTGGCTGGTGAAGTCATCAATGATGTAAAGAGGATAATGAGATCAACCCATTGTCGTCACAAAACGACAAAAAGAGGATCTGTGAACTCTGCAGACAAGCGTCAGAGTGGAGATTACAAGGACTGTCTGCTGGGAAATTTGGCCTGGCAATTGTCTGGTGACGTCCAGGCATCTGTCTGTAACTCTCAAAGTGGTGGTTCAAGTGGGATGTCTTCAGAGTATCCGAGCTGTGAGAGTGTCACTGATAAATATTCTGGATACCTCATCAAGGTTTTTAAGAAAGAGGGAGACACTCGGGAGCATATATTGGATCAATATGCCACTCGTTTGGCATATCAATCTATTAAATCAGGCCTGGCTCATGCTGCACAAAAAATTAAGCAGAGATCCCCATTGAGGCTTCACTCCTCTAGGTGTTCACACAATGATCGTAGCCATGATATTTCTCAAATCCCTGTATTCAAGTCATCCCATTCTTTTCTTACTCATGGAACAGATGGGTCCTCTTTTGAATCTCTGCCATGTGCTTGTCAAGACGGTCAAGACATGAGTACTAATAAATATGCAGAGCTTGTGAACTTTGCAAAGTCTTTGGCCTGCAACATCACATGTGATGTTACAAGAAAGCTTCGAATGTCGTCTGTTAGACTGCCAAAATCTCTTACTGATTCTTGCCTTTATAGGAAATCCAGTGTAGGTGACATGCCAGAAAATCAAATTAAAAGTACATTTTCATGCTCTTCACTTTTACCTTACAGAGAGACTAACAGATTCTGTTATAGCACAGGCAGCTTGAATGATGGCAAATACAACAATGGCGCTATGCAAGTGATTGAACATTATGCCAGGAAGATCGTTGATGACACTTTGGAAATGACATTGGGGCCTGGTTGTTTTCAGGCAGCAGGAGACAGAAGAGCACTAGAATCCAATTCTTTTACAGAAAAGCTGGCTGAGGCGTACAAAGCCTGCCGATACTGCCAGGGTCGGGATTGCCTGTTCTGCCGTAGAGATGATCGTCGCAGTTTCCAGAGCTATAATGGGAGACATCAGCAAGATTCTGATGCCATGACTGGACTGGAAATTCCTAGAATTCACATTGTTTTGGATAACAGAGCTGCGTTTGCTGAAGAAATGGTGTCAAGTGCAATTGAGAAGGCAAAAAAGGAACTGAGCTGTACTAGCCTGAATGCAGACAGTGGGATTGGTCATGATGGCGCAAGCTTTGCAGAAAGTCTTACAACAGAGATTATGACATCAGCATTATCCAACGTCTGCCAGACCATTAACTTTGGGTAAAATTACACAGATTTCACACAGTCCTGTAAACAGAATGATGTGTACTGTCTAACATGTGAAAGTGGAATTCCTAGATTATGAAATGTTTTTGTCAATGGCTCATCATGTTCTGTGTTGCAGTACTCCTAGAAAAGAGGGTGTCAATGTGACAGAGTCAACAGTGAGTCAGCAGCTCAGTTTGAGTGTTGGTGATGACAGTCTTGGTAGTTGGTCCAATTTGAGTTTTGAAGAAGACCACCCAGATGAGAGCAGCAGCTTTCACCATCTAAGTGACAGGTGAACACAAATATTTCCAAACTAGCGGTGCTCAGTCCTGCTGCTGGAGTTGTACCTTTCTGCACAGTATAGCTCCAGCCTTAATAAAACACAACTGAACCAGTCCTAGAGTTCACTTGACAATTAAAGGCAAGTGTGTTAGAGTGTGGTTGGAACTCTTTAGGAAAGTAGACCTCTAAAAGTATCGTTTTTAGCTATACACAATACACTACAGTTAAAAACACTCTGGTTTCTTTGTGCACCAGTCACAAGCGTGTATCTCTAACCGTTGGTAAATAAACAGAGAAACCAGTTTATGTGCAGGGCTTTTGGAAACCCTCAAAGCAAGAGACATGTCTAATAAAGAGGTCAAATTAGATCAGTGATGTAGTGTTAAATGTCACGTTATACAAGTTTGTTTTTAAAGCTAATTTTTCACATTTGCTGGTGTGTTTGGTTTTCAGCCAAGATATTTTGTATAAATTGTCATGTTTGGTCTAAAATGCAACTCTTAGACTTCAAAGATAACAAATGAGTCGTACAGTGTTCTTTCAAAGGCAGCCGTTGTTTTGTATTGTTTTTTTGGCTGTAGGGTCTTAGTGGAAGCAGATACTATCATCATTTTAATACCTCCCTAGACACTAAAAGTTAGAATGCATGAGCAACTGCTCTTTTGGACAATCAATAATAGCATGAAGATATAATAATATTTGTGAAAGGTGTGGTTGTTAGCTTGAGGCAGTGTTTATACTGTAACCAAGATATTAATGGATCACTGTGTACTCTAAATTTGTCTGAATACAGAAGTTGTTTTCTTGTAGAAAAACAGATTGACTCAAACACTTATTTAAGCTATGTTAGAGAAAATGTAAATATTATTGAATATTTTCAAATGATTGAAAAATATCAATATGTAATTTAGTTACAGTCAAACAATTTTCTTAAAGTAAGATTACTAGAATTCCAGTGACAGTATTTTGTAGTGTGTCTCCCTTTTCTTCTTTTCCCAGCAGTAATGGAAACAGCAGTAGCTGGAGCAGTTTGGGTTTAGAAGGCGAGGTTTATGAAGAACATTTGTCCTCTCCATCAGACAGGTTGGTCTATAGGAGGAGGTGTAGTATAGCCATCAGTTGGCCATCATGCCATCATGGGTTTGCTTTAATATTTGCATGATGTCATGCAGCTTTTATCAGCAAATACTGAAATGTGTCTGTGTGACACATTTGCAGATTTTCGTATTAGATATCACCATGGAACAAAACAACCTTTTGTTGTTTTTTATTTTGTGGTTTACACCAGTGGAACTAGTCAATCAAATCTTTGTCTGTATGTTTGTTTGTTTGTTTGTGTGTGTGTGTGTGTGTGTGTGTGTGCAGGTAGGACTGCAGGTGTAGGAAGTGTTTAAAGTTTGTGTTTTGTTATGCATTGAATGGAGAATTAACTGTTCATGCTGCATGCTGTCTGCTTGAGTAAAGCAAGGATCTCCCAGCCTCTAATTCTCATAAGACTTAACATAAATGATGAGCTTTTGAGTGCTACATGAGGACAGTGGTCACTTTATAATTCATTGCATAACACATTTCAACCATATACAAGTAGATTCTCCAGGACCAAGGTGCTACATTAGACAAACACTGTCAACATTCTTTAGAATTACAACTAGAAACAAATATAGAACAATAAGTGTTTACTTCTTGACAAAATGTATATAAAGTTATGCAGGAAAATGCCCCTTCCCAGCTTCATAAAGTTTTTATAAAATTAGGCAACATTGTGAATATTAAATGATTTAAGTGTGTTTTATGTGGCCTTGTTATTAGACTAGTATCACTATCCTTTATTGTGTTACATCATGTGATGAAAGCATTTAGATAAATAAGTGTGTAAATATTATCTCTTGTTAAGTCAGTTGGGTCAGTTTTCATGAATAGTTGAAGGGCCTTAATAATAAACAAAAAAATATCCATTAGTATGAAGGTAAATCACATGTATGGCATTTTTATCTGCAGTACAGTCATGGATTTGGTCTGCATGAGGAACAAAATGTTGGGAGCTTCTATGACTCTCTCTCTTGGCCCTGCTGGCCCCTTTTGCATGTGGTTTGTAGAACCTACATTCTGACAATAACATCCTTTGACACCTGTGATTTTGGTTGCCTTACAGTGACTACACTGAAGAGAAGAAGGCAGAGGCCAAGGAGGCTTCAGGTGGTAAATGAAATCTGCCTTTGTCTGAAACTGTAGTGTTTATTCTGTGGACTGTTGATAAAACCTCAACTGTTAGGCTGATTTCAACCGTTGTTGTTGTGCTGCCACTCATAACATCTAAAGTAGTCTTACTTGGCTGAGCGCCCCCCTTGATGCCACATCGCTATTTATTGATGTCCCTCAGTGCCCTGACTGTCAGACCAGCTCCATGTGTGTCAACAGATGAGTTCAGACTTAGTTCTGCATCTGGCCGGGTTACCAAAGAAAGTGGGGGAAACTGGTTTGCTGAAGTAGGCTGTTTGCTGCAATTGTAGCATGTGTATGTGATTGAATAGTGTGTGTTTTCCCCATGCAGGAGCTGTTAGAGTGGAGAGGAATCAGAGGCAAGCAGAAAGAACACTGCTGGTGGTGAATACAGTTGTGTGGGACCGGGGACTGGATCCACAGCTGACAGCAGTACTTCAGTGGATAGCTGCCTCTATTGCTGATCTGCCTTCAATGCAGCTCAGCCAATACTCAGCTCAAGAGCTCCAGCAGGTAAGAATTTCTCTCACACTTTTTATTAGCACAAATTTACTTGAAATGACGATGTATAATACATAATAACCTGAAATTAGTTTTGTTTGATTGTATTTTACTTACTCCAATAAACAAATTGAATGTAATTCATTACAATGCTTGTTTGGTGAAAACACATACACTGCAAATTACAAAAAAGCTGAAAAATGTTGATATATTAGAAATATAATAATATTATATCATACATAGTAATATAATATTTATCAGGATGTTTCAGATTAAGAAATTTATCTTAATTTTGTGTTTTTCGCAGCTTCCAGCTTTAGCCCAGAGACTGAGGGAAAGAGAGATACGGGTTGGAGACCTCCTGCAGGCTCTGCTTAGGTACTTTGAAGAATGTCACACTGAAGAAGATTCTGTGGCTGGAGACACATGGCACAGCCACAGGAGCCTCTTCCAGTGGCTTCTAGAACAGGCATAAATCACAATTACATGCAGCTGACACCTATCAGCCATAAAAAGATGAAGTTTCCTGTCACTGTAAAGTGATCTGCAATGTATCTGCCACACTTAGAGGCATAACCAGTTGAGTGTGTTTTTTGTGTTGTATTGCTTGTGCACCCATGGCCGCCCAGGGGGCGCCACAGAAACAACTGAAGTAATCTAAGAGCCATTCGTTCAAGTGTGTATTGTATGCCGTGACCGAAAGTACATGCTTTGATCTCTCTTTTTGTTGTCATATTGTTTTCTTTAAGATTAGACTGCATATCACGTTTGGAGCGCTATCACTCATACCTATGTGTTTTGCTTTTGCCCCTCCCATAACATTATAACACAGACAGAGTTGGTTTCATGAAAGGGAATCCCCATTGCTGCAGAAAAGCTTATGTCCATTTTATACCTCTCCTTTGCAGTGATGTTTCCACTTGTTAAAGGGACCAGCCAAGCAATCCACCGCAGCTCCTAGTCACTTGAGGTTATTCCGTTACACATAAGAAAGAAATTACAGTCAAGGGTAATTATGACAATTATTTAATTATCATATTTATTCAGTTTAGCACATATTTGGCAACAGCACATGGATACCAGTCATAACTATTTAAAAATATTGTTTCGTTTGATTTACCTCACAGTAATTAGAGAGAGACACTTAAAATAGTTGCTTTTAAGAATCCATCAACAAATAGTAACTTTTTTTATTTGGCTGATGTGCCTCAGACATTTTTCCTATCATAATTTCAGATTGACATGGTAAATGAGACACATTTTGAGACAAAAGTGATTTTTTGTTGCCCGGTTACAGAAAAACACAAAAATACCTACAGCTGCTAAACATAGAACTTTCCATCACCAAATAAGGAAACTCAGAGTAGACATTTAAAAGTATTAAACCTTATCTAGAAGGGGGCATTTCCTCTTGTATTTGCATTGGGCACATTTTGAAGGTTACTGTGATGCACTGGTAGTGCATTACTAAATGAGGAATCACCTGCAGCGAGTATAATAATCAATTAACATGTGGCAGGGACGCTATGGCACGGAGTGTTCGACAAATATCGCACTTTACTTAGGAATGGTTCAGCAGGCCATTCCTTAAATCTTTATTTAAACAATGCATAAATAATGGACCATCAAACACTAGTAGGTCTATGGGACATTGGTGCTTTTTTACGAATAGTATTTTCCCACTTTAGGTAAATCAGATTTAAGCTTGAGGGAATGGAGTTTCAACAGAACTTGTGTCATCATTTACTCACCCTGATCTCATTCCAAACCAGTATGTTGATTTTTATTCTATGAAGCACAGCTTAGAAGTTTTTAAAGAATGTTTATGCAGCTCTTTTCATACAATGACAGTATAAAATGGCTGTGTCTGTCAAGCTCTAAAAAGGCCAAAAACACTACTAAAGTATATTAAAGCAGTCCATACATCCCTTGCACTATATCCCATGTCTTTTGAAGCAGTGTGTGCTTTGTGTAAGGAACATAGAGAAATTGAAGTATTTACTTGTATCTTTTCCTCCACTAAAGCTTTAGTGTAGTCCATCTGCAATTAAAAAATGGATTGTCGCTTAAATTTGAGAATCAGTGCTATTTGACATGAATGCTGTTTTTTCTAGACATCAAGATTATCAGTAAATAAAGACTTAAATTTGAAATCTACATTTTTAAATTTTTCATTTCAAATGCATTACAAATCTATCATATGATTTCTATAATCTTGGAATATAGCATGTGAAAATCATTTGCATTTTTAGCTTGACAGGCATGGTTATTGTAAAATATTATTCAAATGTTTGTGTTGCGCAGAAAAAATAGCATCATACATGTCAAACTTATTTTTGTGTGAACTGTCCTTTTAAATTTTATTTTCTTGATCCATCCCAGATTTGCTATGTTCAGATATTGTTCAGAGTATAGCCAAGTTGATTAAAAGATAAACATTACAAAGGCAGTCGTAAAGAAAGAATGTTGCATCTTGTCTCTGCACTGTAACTTGCATGATGCGCTTTCAGTCCACGTTTCATGTATTTCTCTTTACGTGTGCATGGATGTTCTCTTCAGTACTGATTTATTCTCTTATGCACAGTGTAAATGCAGCCAACACCATATATGCTCATATAGCCTTTGATTCGCTGCAGTGGAAAAATGCAACACATTTTTGTATTCATGCAGTTGTATAACATCAGTGCTGCCAAATATATTCAACACTAACATGGTATTTGTTTACATTCTTTTGAAATGTTTTTAAACCTGCCATACACTGTGTTGTGTTTCAATATGATAGTAGTAAGTCACCTAAACCATGTTGGGAAAAACGTAAAAGTTTAATTGTGTTTCTTGAAGTGGGTGAATACCATGACAAGCACAGCCAACCGTCTCATTCTCAGTGGAGTTGTATATGCATCTGTGCTCTTGCAGTAATTGTAATTATTAATGCTGTTGATGGTCTGCCCTTGTGTAATTATTCACTTTATTTTTGTGTACATTCCAGTCACTCACAAATGATCTATTGTTATTTTGTGTTATCTAAGGCTGCATGTATAATGCAGGGTTCAGGCTATACTAAACAGATACATATTTTGGTACCTGTGCAGTATTTTGTCATTCTGTCTCATAGTGTAGTGGGCAAATTATACACACTGACTTAAATTTTATTTTCTTCCCACCGATTTGTATACTTCTGCCAAATAATATATTTAATAATTTATGTGAGTATAAGTTGCAATGGTGAGTACACTACTTGTTCCCCGCTGTGAAGTTGCTGTGTAGTTTACACATTCAAGGTTAATGCACTACACCTGTACACTGTAAAAAGCTGGGAGTAATAAAGCTATTTCATTCAGAATGTTGATTGTACTCATTTACTCTTTAAACGCATACGATTTTTCATTATTTTTACATAAAACATTTTTTTCTGCTATTAAAATATTAAATAAAAGATTGTTTTAAACAAATGCTCAGTCTAAATGTCTACGATTTGGTGACGTGAGAATATAATTGAACATGACAAACCACATGACTGTGAGTTCAAAAGTTTGAGTGTTATATTTTCAGACTGTTGTTTTATCACAATGTAACAGGCTTTAAAAGGAGGGTGGGGTAGTTAACTATTGGCCTTAACAGCTATTCAAAATACATATTCAAGGGAATCAATTTGCTACATGTGATTTCAATTACATAGTCTTAAAGACATAACAAATGGTCCCGTTAATTCTCACGGTCACAGAGAGGGTCGATAAAGATGAAATCACTGCGTTCTACCCATAGTGAGTGTGTAGATCCATAAAAGTTGCAATATTTAAAAAAGATCCACACACCTTTACCTTTTTCCTGATTTATTTTCATTTTTTACTATGCCACACAACAGGGTGTCACAGAGAGGGTGAAAATGATCACCAAGACAAAAAAATGCTTTTGGCACAAACAAAACTTTACTAATATTGTAAGTAGACCTCAAGGAAAAAAATAATGTAAAATAAATGTATAATGACCTTTTCAAGAAAAATCTGTAGTGTTGTTTTTCACGCTGCACTGACACTCCTTACTGTAACTAAAATGTATAAATATGCTATCCTTGAGAGCTGAAGGAACAGATAAGTGTTTGTTAGATACTGATGAGGCTAAGAGCAATTTCAGACTTAGTAATGACACACAGATGGAAGAATGCAAAATGGCAAAAGGTTTTACAAAAGAGCAGTTTCAATGAATAGCCTATCAATGCTCTGTGTTGTCATCCACACTCACCCCTTCCACCATTAGACAAGGTGACTCTCAGCACCAATCAGCCAACACAAGCAGAGACCCTTTGACTTTATTAGGTTGGCCTTACTTCCCAACTCGTGTGGTCTGACATCAGACAGGCATAGTCTTAAACTGGAATCCCCCCTATGGGTCTGCCATGATTCATCTCAGCCTATGATATCACTTCCTTCCAAACCCTAACAAAATGCCTAGCTGGGTAGCTGGGTGAATCCATTGTAGAGAAGAAGCATTTTTGGCATTCATGACAGGGTGAATAAGATTCACATTCACACTGCTTCAATGTAATGAATGTTTCGTTCAATATAAAACTTAACCACATGGTTTTTGGACATTTTTATTAGTTCCCTAGCAAAACCAGATGTACACTGTCGTAATAGATTTTGACAGATCACACTTGACTTTAAGCTGCTTCATAATAATTAGCAGGCTGTCCAAGGCAATGGTCAAGCTGTTGTGATTTACTACTCTAAGTTTGATGACAAGTGGGTGTAGAAAGTTTTTCAAACTCATTTCCGCTTCTCATAAAACTTCATAAGGGTATAAACACTCGGTTATTTCGCATCATTAAAATAGCTGCCTCAAAAAATAAGGTTGTTTCAGTGCAAAAGTGTCTGTATGCATATACAATAATGCATATACAATAATGTATTCTTTCTGGAAAAAACAACAACTAATATATGCATGCCATTCTCTCTACATCAACCTAAAACCTTTAGGTTGATGTTTATACAACTTTTTAAAATATTAAAATAATTTAGTTATTGCAAACCATTGTAATATACCTATTGCGATATTGACATTTGTGATATTTTGATAATTTTTTATTAATCTTGCAGCCCTGTTAAAGTATTCATGATGATTTTAAAAAAAGCTGATTTAGAAAAAAAGTGACTATAGATCTACCAAAAATTTTTTAACTTGTGTGTGGAAGGTGGGGTGAGGAAAGAAGCACCACCTGTTTAAAAACAGCCATTATATTTGTTGATACTACGGTGCAGAAATGACACCCTTTATCTATTGGCTTTGTCTGCCTAATGGGAATAAGAGACTGAGGTCTTGAAGAGATTCCAACAACCACCTAATTTGTTTTAGTCTTTCAGAACATGAATCGGATGACATTTGACTTTCGCATTACAGTCGTCACCTAGCACCTTTCATTGAAAGAGTCAGTGGCTCGGAAAGATGACTGAAACCTAACACTCAATGACCAACATTCTAAATCTATTAGCAGTTCATTTCCATTTCCAACCACAAACCATTGTTTTACCTCACAGCAAGGAATATCAAGTGGCCATATTCAGGGTTTGTTGTGTTTATGGGAGGAAACACAACTCTTTGGTGGGTGGTACATGGACTCTCCCACAGCCCTGAGGTTGCTAGCAGAGGTTGGCCCTGTTTATCATAGAATCATCCCACGGCTGGAGATCTTCAACTTCAAGAGGTTTTTAAGACCCTGTGTTCACTCAGGGAGCAGATGAGTCATTTCAAAATATCAGTGTTTACTGAAACAAAAATAAGAATTTTACATGAGAAAGTAAGGACCTTTTGGGCATTAGAAATCATGTTGCTGTGTAGAGGAGTCAGTGTTTCTTTTCGTCGAAAATGTTTTCATTAATGTTATTGAAAACACATTAATCACCTTTGTGTGTGAGACAAGACAAATTTATACAGGTTGTAAAGTGCACAGCACTTAGGTCCCACTGGTTTACATCTTTCAGTCTGACATCCTTAATATCACTGCTTCTGCATTTGATACTTCTGCTTTCTGTCTCCTGATGACATCATTCCTGACTCATATGTTGCATGTGTTAAAATATTGAAAAACAATCATCTATCTTCTTCCATGACATCAGCCTTTCCTGCAGCCATCCTACCTAGGCATATTTCCAAAAAAACAAGTGCCTCAGTATTTACATGGTAACTATACGCCGTAAATAACGGATTAGTTTTGGGGATTTTCTAATGAATAGGGAGACCAATCACTGATGTGAATCAGGTCTCTAAGAATTTGAGCAAATAACCACTGGCATGTTATTACAACTTGTGGCAACTGCAAGCTGTACTACCTTTACAGTGGTAATACCTTGGTTAGTAGAGCAAGAGCTCTTAGCCAGCTGGAAAGCTCTAGCTGCTTTTGCTAAGAGTTTCGGGCAGGGAAAAAACTGCGGCCTTTCAGCGGCCTGAAATGGGCAGTGCTGTGGCTACTGGAATTAGGCCTTAACTAATGGAAAGACAAGCAGGAAGCTGTTTGTGGGGAGTGGAGGAAGAGGCAGGGAGGCAGTGCTAAACTGGTGACATGTTGCATGAGGAGCCAGTTACAATTTATCTTGGGATAATTAGAGACTGGGCAGCCTCTAACTGATGTTTTAGCTGTAATGGTCTACCACTGCCCTATTCCACGCTGTTCATCTTAAAATCATCACCCCATAGTGATACAGCAAGCACCACCTGAATTACATAGTGTGATGTTTATCATAATGCACAAGAGGACAGGCTCAATACAGCACCAATTTTGCCCAAAGTTTGTTGAAAAGCAAAGTGCAGACTGTGACATTAACCAGGAAGTATATAAAATAGTTGTTGTAGAATATTAACGCCAACCGTTCCTATATTGGCATTCTGCAAACCATAACAATTGATCACATATTAAAATATGAGGTTAAGCTGGCTGTTTTCCCCTGCATTACAGTCAAAATGGTAAACCTGATCATAGTGCATGCTGGCACAAGTTTCATAACAGTTCCTCGAAATACTAAAGGCAATTTGAGACATTGCAATCCCTAGACTGATCTTAAAAAATAGACTGGATTGATTCCTATGGCATCACACCAGTCTTTGTCTCACAAGTCTGGTCTCAAGTAATCTGCATCTGCAAGTAATCTGCATTGTATTCCAACTAGTGAAACTACTCATCAAGTGTAACTGGATATTTACATTGAGCATTAATATATTTGGCACAAAATTAATTTGACAAGCTATTTTTAAATGGTTTTTATTCAAAACCACATACCCCCTTTGTCTCGTGTAGCCAGATTTTTGACTGGCATAAAGTGTGGTCCACTTGGCATTTTATTCTGGCCATGAACTTCCCACTTCAACAGGAAGTGGCAGTCTGAGTAACATGTAAGGCCAATCTCCAAACAAAATCTGTCTTTCTTACTTGCAAAGCATTCTCAAGCACATTCAGTATTATGAACTAGTAAATCTAGTTTCTGCTTGGAAATGCTCAATGTGAAACATGAGTGCATGCCAGTAAACTGATAAATCCAGTACATCCCTAAGTTTATGAAAGTTGTGTAAAGACCAGGCCAGCCAATCATATTGGAGATTGCTGTTTTTGCATGCAGTATGCCTTAGATGGCATGCCGTGTGAGGTTGTTATGCAATAATCTCTGTTAGATCAGGTGCAAAATACAAAGACCAACACAAAAAGTAAGTGTTTAAGTGCCCTTCTGAAGACCTCTTGTGTTTTGGTGTGTGAAAGGAAGCAAGAAAGGAGAGAAGAGAGGAAGAGGCGGTCGATCTTTGTGTGCTCTGGGATGTCTTACCACACAGGATGTGGCAGAGTAGGGAAAAGACAACACTGCTCTGTTCCATGCCCCACTTTTGCATTTTAGAGTGTAACAGCTTAACTCTGTTTGCATACATGTCTGGCTGTTATCATGGATTAATATTATTGATTACTGCAACACTATTACTTTGTTATTAAGCACAGTAGTCCAAAAACTATGTACATGTAATTTTGCAGGCTAAAGGTTGATAAAAAATTCCATGCACTGAGGATTCAAACTCAGAGTTCAGCTGTGATTCTAATATTTCAAATCTAACTTCCTGCTTATCTTCGAGTGCTGAAAGATCACAAAGTTTATGCAAAAAATGAAACACTTGAACATAGCCACATGGAGTCTACAGCCAGAAAAAAAAACATCCTCATGGTGACTCCACAGTCTGTGAAACATGGAAAGGCTTTTGGCATTGTGCTCTTCCATCCTGTGTGTACAGTACCACGCTTACAGGAGAGCTAATAATAATCTCCTGAGGCCTGCTCAGCAGAGAGGAAAGTGCCTGTGCCTGTGGTTTCGGCTGCTTTGCTCTGAATGCTGCCTGGTTTTGGCTTTCTGTCATATTCTGATGGAGCACTGGGTTCGGCTTATTCAACTACCCTCTGGCTTGGGCAAGAACAGCTCACATGGCAAAACAAAAGGGTATAAATACCACCCAAACCTTCCTGCCACAACCCCAGCGTCTGCATTCTGTGGAAAATAGCTGAAGGCACGAGAAAGCCACGCAAACGAGTGTTCTCACGGTATATTAATGACTCGAGTGAATGTGGCGTGCTGTGGGATGACAGTCCATGGGAGGCCAGCCAAGTTCATAAGGTCACAGAGTGTCTAAGCTCAGGCTTAAAGATTGTCTGGCCATGCCCTGATTTATGAAAGGGAATGCAGGTGACCCGATTGTCATCCGCAGGAATCCACTTTGCCAAAATAGTTACATAGCTGAAAGTCACACATAAGTCACACAAAATCCAATGTGGCACTCTTTGCAACCAGAGTAATGATTGTGGTTATGGAAAAAGCTGATATAATGATAGAGCATTACAAGATTTTTAGTGCTGGAGGCTTCGTGAATGGAGTAAAAAACCAAGCTCTTGGCTCTGCTTGGATTTGTATGTTCCTGAGCATCAGAAAGGCACATTAGTTTAAAAAGCTCTGTTCTTTATAACTTCAGCTTGGCAAAAACAAGAGAACCTTTAGCGTGTTTACAAGTTGAAATAAACATTTAGTGAATCGATGATCCTCATTAGCAATAACACAGAGAGTAAAATGAAACTAAGCATCATTTAAAAATCTTCCTCGTTGTGAGATGTTCAATGCAGTTTGGACACTGTGTTAAACCCAAGAAGTTTTGGTTTAAGCAGAAATAACTAATTATAACATCTTGCTGGCTAAAGGTTTTGTGGAAAAGGCCTGTACTGCTCATGTGTTTTTGTCTATGCATCTTAATGTGTGTGGCTTTCTAGGTAAGCAGCTCACTGAGCATTAAATCCAAAATCACTAAATCGTTTATTCTGTGAACACTTTTGTATAGCTTTTACCAAAGTGCCTAATAGCTTGCATAATGGCTGTTTATTATGTTAAGTACTTATAAAGCACAATCAATATATCTGTCTGTCTGTCCGTCTGACTGTCTGTCCGTGTAACGTTCTTTCTCTCTCTCTCTTATTTGGTGTTTTGTCCACCTAGTTATAGGCAGCTTATATTTATTTATTTATCTGTCCGTCTGTCTGTCCATTTGTTGGTCTGTCTGTTTATCTGGACAGCTCATGAAGTTTTGTGTCTGTGTAGGTGGGTGGTACACAACGTATTACTACAATAGTCAACTATATTTCATCTCTTTATAAGGTAACAGCAAATATCAAGATACCATAGGTTAAACGTTTAAGGGTTTGTTATTATGCTGCAGTCATCGTTAATTTCTGGTTTAATGTCGTGGGAAAAAAACTAGTCATTAATCTTAATCTAATCCAATCAAAACATTAATGAGCAGTAAGAGTAAAAAATGCCAAAGTAGCTGTAGTCATCGTGTAACAATCTCTTTAAACAGCAATGTGACAGTCTGCTTTGGCAACCTGTTCTTAAAAAAATGAAAAGAAAACAATAAGGAAACCTGAAAAAAGCGACATCATCTCGGACTATTATTTGATTGGCTGTCTCCGAATCCAACTGCATTGCCCACCCACATGTTTATATGAATCCTTGATCGTTTCTCGAGTCCTGCCACTAAGAGAGGTTCTGAGTAGCGATCGAGAGTTTATGGCAGCTAGTGATTATCGCGCGTACCTGCGGAATCATATCGATATGGAAAAGGCTCCATCACGCGTCCCGCACTCGGGCTCCACGCACAGAGCGCTCATCTTCGTCACCCTGACTGTCATGGCATTGCTGCAGGTCGCATCGAGTGTGGCGATTTTGTTGCATTTAACCGGTTATCTCCGAGAGGTAAGAAACTAAAGAAACAAAGGTCCACAGCAAGGAAGCCACCGCCGGCGGAATGCTCCGAGAGAAACGACAGCTCATTATTAAGTTTTATAACTGTATTTCACGTTTCAGTAAAACCTTTTTAGCGACAATGTCATAATTTCTGTGCAGAAATCTGTGGTTTCACTAGAGTTTCTATGTAGGCAGTTTTCTCGGTCTTTAAATGCATGGTAATTCCGTGTAACCTGTTGTGAACTCAACATGTCAAGACGGTGCAAAGTGTCTAAAACGCGCTGTGGTTTGTAATGCGCGTTCAAATGTAGGAGGTCATGCCTATTAAATGATATTCGAACCAAGTGGATTTTTAATGCATCTTTCAAAACATATTTGTGTCTTTGATTAACTTCATTGAGTTGATTTACTCTTGCACGGTTATTGTAGGTAAGAGGTAGGTTAGGTAAAAGTTTAAAATCAATTAGCATTGTAAGCCTTGGGTTTTTTAACATCATTAGAAATATAAATTCAGTCAAATGTGTTCAAAGCTTTGGTTGGTAATGTAGTTGCTACATAAAAATAGCTTCTTTCTTTTCTTTTTTGTGGGGAAGTTTTGTTTTCTTGTCCTGTCACCCATTCACTTCGATGATCTATCCCAGTGATTTAAGTGGCTTATTTGGTGGTCTCATATTTTAATGTTTGGCACACCAGAGCTCACACATTGTCATGCCCACTGCTTTATTTCTGTCTCTCTGTCTCTCTCTCTCCTGGTGTAGTTTGAATACGTGGAGAATATTATGACATCTTGTTTTGTGAGGCTTTGGCCCAAACACAGCAGTATATGTCAGAGGCTTCTAATGTGCTGGTTGAGGGTCAAAGCATCAAGAATGAGAAAAAGATGAATGTCAATTGCTTGAATGAATGAAAGGAATTCCAGTTCTGTAGAAAACTGTGGTACGTTCTACAGCTGCAGGTTCTGTCTTATCAGTGATTTTTCGCTGAAGCATGTGAAATGAGGCTCAGGTAAAACCCATGTAATGATATTATTATGTTTTACCACCCACTTTGAAGGGCTGCTTTGGCTTTGGCTAGCTGATGAGAACAACTGGGATGTTCTACTGCAGCTTCTGACATGCACAGCTCATGTTTATCATCTCCATATTGCCTTATAAAGTGTGTCTTTACTCAATTTGTTTTTTGAGTATGTCACAGTTAAATGACTTGGCGAAAAAAAACAATGCTTTCCCGTTAGTTCATAAAAAAGCATGCAGTACGCAGTGTTACCTGTTACTAATTCTATTAACATAACAGGATTCTGTTATTTAACTTTACTGTTTTGTTTTTACAGGTTGACCTTGCTTCAGCCCAGCAGACTTCTAATGAGGTGAGCTGGTAAAATATATTTTTGTTTCTAATGTTTGTGCAACATGGGTTAGATTAGGAAACAGAGTCAATGTTTAATTGACAATCAGTTGCAGACATTTCCCAAAGTTCAGTACTTGAGTTGCTTTATAGGAATTACTGTGATACTTTTTACAGATTCTCAGATACTGCAATATGCAGATTTGGGTGAGATGGTCTATGAAACAATCTTTAAGCTGATTGGGTTGCTTATTGCTTGTATATTGATCTGTAGACATTCCAAATTCTTTGCAGCAAAATATTTCCTCCTATGAGCACAGGCAGTTTCAATACTTGTAATTTTTGACCTGAAAATAGTCATAAATGGTGTTTATTAGACAGGCTAAATGTGATTCTTGTGTATTCATGACACCAAAATTTTGTTGTTAAAATGGGGCTACATCTGTGCTATTTTCACATATTTTGTCTACAGACCAAAAATAAACACACAACAGAATACCATGGCTGCTGTAAAACATTTCCTTAACCGAGATGGTTTAGTTTCCTGTGAAAAGGTCAAGCCAAAAAACCAGGAACTGTTGTCAGGAACTCAGTTTTGATATTTACCAGCGTATCTGTAATGAAGGGTCAACAGAGTTAGGATCCTTCTGCAGTATTTAATGCAATAGTCACACAGGCAGGGTCAAACACAGTGAACAGCAGTAACGTAGACAATGCAGAGAGTAGGCAGGCAGAGAACAATCATAAAACGGTAGACAATCCAAAAACAAGACAGGCAGCAAAGAATCACAAAACCGGGGAACAGACCAAGATCATACACAAAAACCAATCCAAGATAACCATGACAAAAACGCTCAGTGATGATGCAGGGCAATCAAGAGTTCGTAATGAAGGTGAGTCCGATTTATATAGGGTGTGGTGGATGAAGATCAGGTGGCAAACAGGAAGTGAACAGGAACCGGATGTGGTGCGTTGTGCTCCCTCTGGTGGTGCGGCGGAGGTGGTACTGGAGCCTCCTCCGTAACAGTATCATGGCCGATGGCTATACAACTACAAATGACCTGTATGGTGTATATAAATGCAGGCTTTCCTTAAGATATTTAAGCTCTGCTCATTTTATTGTCCTCATTGAGTGGAATTATAGCATTTGGAAAAGGGCTATATTATGGGAAAATTTACAGCAATTATTATCAGAACCTGTAAAGAGAGATCAGGTGGAAAATGTGATTATAATCCTTGGAAGGATTTACATAAACCATACAGTATGTTCAAGAAATGTTGGTCTGTTGTTCCATTCTGGCTACAATGCATAGTGTAATAAATTCTTAGTCATGATTTTTATGTAGTGTTTCTGTAACAACATGGTCTGTCAGGCCATGATAAGTGTACTGTTTTCACATTACCCTGGGATAGCTTATTTCCCAGGAAATGTAAACCTTAAAAAAAGCAAGTGTTTAAATAAATGTTATGACCCTGCTGTCATTTTTGTTGCTCAAATGCTGTCCTGTTTGAGTGCTTGTATATACTGGCTTGTACTTTGTTTGCGGTCTACCCAAACTCTTAAGAGGGTCAGAGCATGTGAACAGCATCCAGAACTCTGCTCTTGAAAGACCAGATTAGGCCTGCTGTAGTATAGGCACAACAGAAAGTGTTTAACAATTTGTTGTTTGATGCAATAGCCTTGTATTATATATTTTAAGTATTTATATTTCATATAAATATTTTAATTTATTTATATTTTATATGTATATTTTTACTTACAACACCTAACCACTGCTACTTTGAAATAAATTTCTTTGCTATGGTATGATGACATATTTGACCACAAATTGATTCCATAGCATATAATTGAAGGGGTGTATTCAACAATTTAGGGTATTACTGATCTGCTGGATGTTGTAGATTGTTAACTTCAGTTTTAGGACACCTTGCAATTTGAAAGCCCCAGACATTTACAGCTCAGGTTAAGATAACATTTTACTCATACCTGAACAGAACAACCTGAAATCAGGAAACAAGCTTTCACCTCACAAATACCAAGTACTTATCACTTATTATGCATTCTGGGAAAAAATGACAATGAGATGTTTTGTTGCATAAGGGCAGTGGTGTGCAGTAGAGAGTTAATATGTCATATGCCTTAAAATAGCAGCTCATCTCATGACTGTGTTTGCTACAGTACTTAGTTTGTATATATATTGACATTTATGCATTTGGCAGACACCTTTATCCAAAGCGACTTTGCATTATACTATACATTGTTTCTTAGTGTGTGCAATCCCTGGGCTTGAACCCACAACCTTGGCATTGTTAATGTTAATGTAATAACCACTGAACTACAGGAAAGCCTGTGCAGTTGTTTGTTTGTATATATACTTTCCTAATACCAACAATATCAATAAAGTTCATCCATTTTTAATTTATGCACATTGTGCATTCAGTGAAAAACATATTCTTAAAGGCTTTGTGTTTGTTTGTTTGCAGGAAATGCACAGTGAAACATTAATAGCCGATCCACTCAAAAGTATTAAGGACAAGAAAGACAAATGCAGAAAGAGGGATGCACGCCTGCCATCGGCTCATCTGCCTATCAGGACACCCAATGACTTTGTGAACAGTAAGCATATGCATTTAAAAAAACATTTTACTCATACCTGAACAGAACAACATGAAAAGAATTTTAATTTTCATGTATTGTGGTACATGAAAATCTTAACACAGAATTGCGACTAATGATAATGTTGCTTATTTGCACACACTGCCTGCATTGATTAATCACTAAAGGAATTATGCAATAATTGTTAATAATTGTTCTCTGCTATTATCTCGGTTATCTCAAGTACTCTGTTGTGAAAGATGTTCCCATTCAATAAAATCCCATTCTTGCTGGTATGATCAAATTCTGCTTACCCTCTGCTTTCTGTGACTTCAAATTGCACAGGGGTAATTGTGCTACACAGAAGCAAAAAAAAACAAACTTTTGCGAAAAAGACGAAATGCACAGATCTAATTTGCATGGCATGACAATATATTTAAAGAATATTAAAGGGTTCATGACACAAGAAATCAAATTTCCCTTGATCTTTTGACATATAAGACTTCTTGGTATCATTAATACATTCTGCAAGTTTCATAGCTTAAAATGTCCTCCTTATCAATAACGAAAGCATTTATGTAATCATTCTCATAAAAAATTAATGTAAAATCGCTGTATTTGTGACGTCACAAGGTAGATTCATTTTCCCCAACAGGCTAAAGAGAATACTTTGGTGGAACAGGATCTAAAGGCCTTCGTTAACGATACGATTGTGATAGCAGTAAGATGTCAGTCAAACGCTGTGCTGTTCATTGGCTAAGACATTAGCATACACTTTGATGATTATACCTAAAGGTTTTTTCAGGGAACACTCAAATCTGACTTTTTTATCACAGGACTAAAAACAGGGTGGGAAAAATGCATAAATGACCTAATGTTTTCTGGACAAAAAATTTTATTTAAAATATTATTACACCTCGAGGAACAAAATAATATAAAAAACATGTCATGACCCCTTTAAGTTTAAATATGAAATGCCGCTTTGGTCCTGCAAATATCATCTATGGGATTGCAAGAGGTTCATGAATGCAGTTGTTTGCACTGCTGTACAGGTGCTATAGTGACACAATTGTGAAAGTTACATCAAATGTGTTTCTTCTGACCATTCTACTCTGGCTTTTGCAGAAGATCCAAGCACCATCACCATGATTCACTGGAATGATTTTCAAGGGACATTGAAGAAGATTAAATATCGCGATGGCCGAATTTTAGTGGATGAGCCTGGCTATTACTATGTGTATGCCAAGACCTGCTTCAGATATGCACAGGATCATGACTCTGAGAAAGTGGATGTCAGCAATGTGCAGTTGTTTCAGTATATTTACCATGAGAAACACACACAATCTACAATCAGACCCATTCAGCTTACCAAAAGTGGCAGCACATTGCAGTGGAATATTGCAAAGTTCAACATGTACTGTGTGGAGCAGGGCAGAGGTGTCCAGTTAAATAAAGGTGATGGGCTTTTTGTTAATGTTTCTAATTCTTGGCTGCTGGACCCTGCAGCTGAAGGGACATATTTTGGTACTTTTAAGATAAGTGATTGACTTGTGTTGTTTTTGCTACTGAACATGTTTATGCACATTTTGCGACCTTACAGACTTTTTTAAAGTGACCATGAACCACTGAGCACTTCTGTTATTGATCACTGACTTTTGGCCCACTGAATTTTTGATCACTGAATTTTTGTTCAATATTGATTGAATTGTATATCATTTTAGAGTAGGGGTTACCAATCATGCTCCGGGAGGACCAGTGTGCAGGAGAGTTTAGCTTTACCCCCAATTAAACACACCTGAACCAGCTTTTAAGGTTTTGTTAAGCAGGTGTGTTGAGACAAGTTGGAGTTAAACTCTGCAGGACATTGCAAAACTGTTGCTGTCAAGAAACATCTGCAGCTAAACACAATATCAGCAGTTTTGAGGTATTTTAGTAATACAGTTTGAGAACACAGAGCTTTCGTTTAAGCACACAAAGCACATTGAGTGTATGCCTGTCTTACCTAACATAAACTAACATAGACTTCATGGTCATGTTAACAAATCAGTTTGTTTAAAAATCATTTAACACATTCCCTGTGCCATTTTAAAGAATGTACTATATAGGGCAGTGGGTATGACAACTCTGCTTACTTGGTTCTTGTCTGCTGAATCTATTGTACATGACTAAAGAAGCAAGAATTATTGTGATGTATTAAACATTAGTAAGAGGGTATTTAAATAGTAGCAAAAGGGCAGTCCAACTAAAAAAAATTACTTATGGCTATCAAAAAAGGTATTGGTGTATACCTAGTTTTACATTAAGGCTAAACTTAAATACAAATAGTAAACAAACTGTTCTAAATCTGTACCTGTATCGACTTGAAATACTGTCATTGCCCAGAATTCACAGTCTCCCTTCATGTTAATTTCTGTCACTGAATGCATTATAGACATTTTAAAAAAATACAGAAATATACAGTTGACTGTAATTGTGTAATTGGTGAATCTAAACTGAGATACAGATAAATTATCTTACACATTCTGTGTATGGCAAAAAAATCCCAGAATGAAATTTTTACCCTTTCATCAAGATTATGTATAGATGGCTTACTGATGACAAAATTTCACTGTTGGATGTCTAAAGCATTCCTTCATTTGACATTTTGGTTGACATTAAAATTTTGTTAAAAAAACCTACAAACAAAAATCAAAACAGCTGGACTGTCTTTGATTTAGTGTGAGAACTAAACTTGTTTAAGCAAGGCGTGGACTCAAACTTGAGTTTGGTACACTCTATTTAAGAGTTTTTCTTTAAGTGTATTTATTTATTTTCTATGATTCTAGAACATTTGTAATATTGTAAAGTTTTGTACAGTGTATATAATTGTATAAATGCCTTTACATCATTTAGAGATTTTGGATTAGGGGCATTGACTTTAGGTCAGTTATAGATACGCTTTTGTTTTCGAGAACAGGGCTCTTATTTTAAAGCTTAAATGGATTTGTTTCTCACCAAAGAAACTTTGTATTTAGGTATAATTAATTTGACAATTCTGTGTGCAAATGTTCATGGAGAGCAGAATATATTGTTCCATGCCAGTTTTATATGACAAACCTAAAGTCTAAGATTTTGTTCATGTTAGCAAAAGTTTTGTTTTATGTTTATTTATACCATTCTGACTGACAAAGATACTTTTCTAAATAAAATACTAATTACATATCCAATTGCCTATGTAGTGCTGTTAAATAGATTTTAGTTTTAATATTGTAAGTGTAGGCTTTTTCCAATGTCAACTGGCTCCTTTCTGGATGGGACAGCTCAAAGTAAATGTTTGGTCTTTCCTTTATTTATGGTGTTGTCAAGTATGGTGAATTACGCTAGCTGTGGTGTGGGAACACGGCCCTTGTTAAAATAATATCCACCCGATAGTGACGATTATTTTAGACTCTAATTCATTGTAGCTGTTTGGACCACAATGAAATTTGGATTCCATTTCTGAAAGAATAAAAGAAGGGGAGCCAAAACAAAACATGATCCCATTGTGTATTGTGAAAGCTTAAATCCAGTTAACAGATTAATTTAAGAGGACCTCTTAATGCAAGTTCACGCCACTTACCTTACTCCCCCATTTTAAGCACTGTGGTTTATAACACTCCACGAGTGATAGAAATAGTCACATTTGAAGTCTGACCTCAATTTTGTAATTGTCTTACAAAAGCAGCACATTTTTCTTTAAAACATTAAAACATTTTAAAGAAACAAACATTAAAACGTTCCTCTAAAACACACTTATGACAATTTGTTGCCAAATTGTGTAATGGACAGTGTACAAACAATAACACATACATGCCTCCTGCTTTTAGTACAAAGTACAGTCTTCAAAGCAACTATATTTCTCAACACTTGGTACGCAAGGGATTCCATAAAAATGTCGGAACATTTTGCCAACTTTGCTGTGTGCGCATTGCCTTTATGGTCCCTATATTACACGTAGGCTCTGCTATGCTGTAGTTTAATATTTTTTTAATATTTTTTTTGGGCCTTTGTTGTTTACATGTGTAAAAATAAGGGTTTTAGGTTGCAGAATGGCGTTTTTCAAAGACAATAATGATAGCCATGTGGTGTTGCAGCTTCCCTGATTATTTAAAGTTTTGGTTTGACATTTGACAATTGAATGGTGTATCCTTATATACCCATGCAGCCACGTGTAATTGTGGGCCCATTTCCAGCTCAGTCTATAAGGCGCATATGTTACCTTAATGCATTTCTGTGACCATAGGAACCGAGTGTGAAATGTTAATGGAATTGGTGTGGTATGAAATGTTTTGTGACCAAATTGTGCTTTTGTTACATGATTTTTGATACATTATTACATTAGCTAACTCAGGGTGCCTCTTTTAATGGATTTTTGTGGTGAAAAGAAAATCGCTTTAGGGTTAAATTTATAGAACAGCTGGGAGTTTTGTTATGCACAGTAAAGTAGCTTAGCAATTTGCACGCTCACGCTTTCTTCCTTTGCTGACTATGATTTGCCAATTGTTTTCACATAGCTCTTTTAAAGAAAGAAGAAAGATTAAATTTTTTTTAATTTGCCAGCCCCTTAAACTGTCCATCTGATGCACATCTGACACAGAATTTTAGCAGAAGTAGTAAGACATCCAGGTACTTTTTTTTTTTTTATTCTGAGCAGACATACTACTCTAATACAACCCTACAATATAACATAGTGATTTTCACATACTATGAAGTATTAATAGTTATTGACTCAGAAGTCAGTTAAACAACATATTACAGACATTCAAACAAAAATATTAAAAAATATAAACAAACTTACTGTGCATAATAACACATATTGTCAGGGTCCTGGCTTTTTGTCTTGACTCCTTACTAGTTCTCTTGCCAGGATCCTGTCATCCCCTGTGTCTGTGTCAGAGCATGATGTTTAGATCCTGACTCAATCCTAGTCTTGGTTCTCGGAGTCAGGATCTAGACTCAAGACAAGTAGCCAGGACCCTGACACATTGCTGACACAGATGCAGTGGTAAAAAAAGGTCCCCTGCTCATCTTGTGTTCCCACAGGCTTCAGGACCTTGGACAGCACAATTCTAATCAATGTCCAAATTCATCAAACCAGACAGACTAGTGCAAATGGCCCAGCTCACATGTCCATGCATGTGTTTCTTAGGGTGTAACTTACACCTACGCCTTCATTAAAATCAGAGGTCAAGAGCTCTATCACAACAGCGATCCAAATGTTTTGAGTAAATTAACATCTTTATAAGCACAAGATGAACACAAGACTGTCAGGTATGCGCGAAAAGAACCCAAATGCTGACAGCGATTACCTCAAACCAAACCTTATTTACACACAACAAAACACATGCCCAACACAAGCTCACTTTAATAAACAACTCAAACTTTCCACAAGGGGGCGAAAATGAGGAACTCATAACACAAGTAACATTAATAAATAAATATGAACATAAGCCGAAAACAAAGAATAAGAAACAATATGTGTATATATATATATATATATATATATATATATACATATATATATAAACAATGATTAAACAGACACGAAAATATACGACTAAGAACGCTCCTGAACGCGGAGCACAGGCGAGAGCGCGAACAAAGACTAGGAGGCCACACAAGAGCAGCCGAATGAGAGACAGAGAATGAGACGCGAGTGAACAAACGAGAGAAACGAGAACAAACCAGCACAGGACAGCAGACACAAGGGCATTAAATACAAAAGGGAACAATGACGAACAGGTGCATGACATTAACTCAAACAAGGAAACGAGGAAACAAGGAGGTAGGGCGGTGACGCAAGGCCGGAGAGCACATGGCAGATGTAAACACAACAAGGCCATGTGCTTCCACACAGAATGCACACCCAGAGCGTGAGTTCAGAATCTAAACCTCGCGCTCTGACATATCTTCCGCCCTCCGGAGGGAAGGGCCAGAGCCTTAGAGGCAGGCGGATGCCTCGGGAGCTTGGCAAAAAAAATTGCTATCTGCTGGGTTCAGTGGTGGCTGGTTTGTTCTGTCAGGTATGTGTGGAAAGAACCCAAATCCAGACAGCGATTAACTCAAATTAAAAGTTAATCCCTTGTCTGTGTGTCTGTCTGTCTGTGTGTGCTGTGTACATTTATCATACATGTAAAGCTGCTTTGTAACAATGACATTTTGTGAAAAGCGCTATACAAATAAAGTTGAATTGAATTGAATTGAAAACTCGATTAACTTAAAAAAGTTTGTGGTCTACCGGTAGGTGCCCCCCCAGGCAAAAATGTGAAACTCCGCCTATGATCTCTCAGAATGAAAGGTTGGCCAGCTCCTGCCTCTCCAGAAGAGAAGGATGGTCGAGGCCTGCCAGAAAGTAGCAGTTGAATAAGAACCATGCCCAACACGGGCTCACTTTAATAAACAACTCAAACTTTCCACAAGGGGGCAAAAACGAGGAACTCAGGAACGCAGACTTAACACAAGTAACATTAATAAATGTTCAAAATTCTGAGTAGATTGTCCTTAAATCTTACCCTAAAGGAACCGAGCATCTAGATGACTAATTTCAAAGCAAATAATGTCTAAAAATGTTTATGCTTATAGTTTTATAAATTAGGTTTTTTCAGGTTTTTCTGCTACTGTGTTAGATTAATGCAAGACAACTTATGTGTTCTCATTTAACAGAAAGTATAACTGTTACTTGTGCTGTTTCATTTCTGTTACGGAGGAGGCTCACTGTTATTTCACTGTTGTTTGTCTGGTTGTGTTTTGGATTGTTTATGGTTTTTTTGATTGTTCGCTGCCTGCCTCGCCCTTCGCCTGTTATACCGTTTGCGTTTTTGCCTTGCCTCATATATTTCTGTTTGCTGGTTTTTGACCCTTGCCTGTTTAACGACACAAATAAACTACTGCACATGGATCCTCACGCCTCCGCGTCATCGTTACAGAAGACATCGCCACAAAACAATCCAGCAGCCATTCAGCAGCTGTCTACCGAGCGATCCGCTCAAGCGTCTCAGCTGACGATTCACCAGCAGCAGCGGTTAACCACCCTGACTGAGGAGCTAGTATGAGCATCACAGGGAGCTTGTGTTTTCCCTCCACCTACTATGGCAGCGACCCCACCTGCACCCAGCCAGCCGATTACTTCAGCCTCTTCTCCGGTCAGCCTTCATAAATATAAATAAATACTCATAAATACTCACCTTCCAGGAGAAATATGACGGTAATCCTTCACGATGCAAGGGTTTTTTACTGCAGTGCTCCTAATTTTTTTCTCAGCAACCAGCTCTTTACCCTACGGAGAGCAGCCGAATTGCCTTTGTCTGCTCTCTCCTTACAGGCAAAGCGCTGAAGTGGGCAACTGCAGTTTGGGAAATGGACAATTCTACATTTCCTACCTTCGACTTCTTCCTACGTCAGTTTAAGGAAGTTTTCGAACATTCCGCGGAGGGAATGAATCTAGGTAAACAATTGCTCTCATTAACCCAGGGAGGTCTACCTGCAGCGGAGTACGCACTTAACTTCCGCATACTCGCCGCTCAGACCACCTGGGTAGAAGATACATTACTCCTTCTCTACCAAAGAGGCCTCGACCCTGACCTACAGTCTGAATTAGCATGTCGTGATGAAGGGAGGTACTGAGAGAGTACATTGAGCTTTCCATACAGATTGATAATCTTATTCGTTCTCGATGTAACATTCCAGTCAGACACGAGTGTGCAGCCCCTTCCGAGCCCATGCAAGTCAATTTCACCCGTCTAACTTCTGAGGAACGACAACAACGTTTCCGCTTAGGGCTTTGTCTCTATTGCGGACAAACAGGCCAGTTCCTCCTGTCCAGTCCGACCCAACCCAGACTGTGCTCCGGTGAGTCCAGCTTCCAATGAAATCATTGGAATTTCTAATGAAATCAGTAATGTAATTAACTTACCTGTCACCATAGTTGTTTCTGGTATTATGATAGCCACCTCTGCTTTAGTTGATTCTGGAGCTGCTGCAAATTTAATCTCCACTGAATTTGCTCTAAGTAATCATATCCCTCTAATTACCTGTTCCTCTTCCTTAGAAGTGGAGGCGCTAGACGGTCGACCCCTTGGAGTAGGAAGAGTGGATCAACAGACCGAGATATTACAGCTGCAGATAGGCGCTCTCCACTCCGAAAATATCCAGTTATATGGCATCTCCTCCCCTACCCACACTATAGTTCTGGGTCTGCCTTGGTTACGGATGCATGAGCCATTCATCTTCTGGAACGAAGGACAGATCCTTCGCTGGGGCATGAATTGCAATAAACATTTTTTGCTAAAAGTTGTTCCCACTCGTCTCTCTCAAGTTACATCTGAACAGACCAACGAGCCACTTAGCAATGTTCCCCCCCGAGTACTCAGATCTAGCAATCGTGTTCAGCAAAAGTAAAGCCACCCAATTACCACCACATCATTCTGTAGATTGCGCCATAGACCTCATACCCGGCGCAACACCGCCTAAAGGTCAAATTTTTCCTTTATCACAACCCGAGTCCACCACCATGTGGCAGTATATAGAGGAGGAGCTTTCCAAAGGCTTCATTCGCCCATCTAACTTGCCTGCTTTGACAGGCTTCTTCTTCATTAAGAAGAAGGACGGGGGACTGAGACCTTGCATAGACTACCGAAATCTTAATGATGTTATGATCAAGTTTCTCTATCTGCTTCCGCTAATACCTGTAGCCCTTGAACAACTTCGCCGGGCAAAATATTTTTCTAAATTAGAACTCAGATATGCTTATAATCTGGGCCGAATTCGAGAGGGTGACGAATGGAAGATGGCCTTTTCCACCACATCTGGTCACTATGAATATTTAGTCATGCCCTTTGTTCAAGTCAATAGTCCATCAGTCTTTTACTCCTTCACGAATGACATATTCCGCGATGAGAATGCTCGAGAAATGGGCAATCATTTATATAGACGACATATTGATTTACTCTGAGACTGGTGAGAAATGTGAATTCCACACAACTAGCACCATTTTTATTGGCTAATCGTCATCAACATCCTGGACACAGCTTCGCTCCTAGTCAGTGGGTGTAGCTCTCCATCAGGGATCTTTGTCTTTGCCTTCCCTGTAAGAAACTCAGTCCAAGGTACGTCCATTAAAAATTTTAAGAATCATAACTCCTGTTTCGGCTCGCTTAGACCTACCTAACCATTTTCGTATTTCTCCAACCTTTCCATGTTTCCTTGCTCAAGCGCGCTGGTGCACCAGTTGGAGGTCCGTAGGGGGGGTCCACGGGAACAGGCCCCTACCATCGTGGTGGACAGTGAGGAGGCTTATCGGGTGAATCAGCTTCTTGATTTCAGATGCCGGGGAGGGCGCATCCAGTACCTCGTTGACCGGGAGGGATACGGCCCAGAGGAGTGCTCGTGGGTAAATGCCACGGACATCCTGGACCCTACTCTAACTGAAGAGTTCCACAGAGCCCATCCAGAAAGGCCGGCCCCAAGACTCCCAGGAAGATCCCGGCGTCACATCCCTCCTCGCATCAGGAGCTGCAGGTGGGAGCTCTGTTACGGAGGCCACCAGATGAAACCCTCGCCAGAGTACTGAACTAACTCGCTGCCTGCCCATTTTGGATTGTTTGCTACCTGCCCCGAACTGTGTCTGTTTAACGTTGATGATTGTTTGCTGCCTTGACCTTCGCCTGTTATACTGTTTACGTTTTTGCCTTGCCTCTTATATTTCTGTTTGCTGGTTTTTGACCCTTGCCTGTTTAACGACACGAATAAATGGCTGTACATGGATCCTCACGCCTCCGCGTCGTTGTTTCAGATTCATTGTGTTTTAGTTCTGTGTTCCTTGTTTTCTGTTTAACCTAGTTTCCCATTTTTCTTTCCTTTCACCTGTTGTCAATTAATTAACCTGTTAGTTTTTCATTTATTTTAGTATTAATAGCCATCTTTTCCTTTGTGAATTTGTCCTGATTACCATTTATGTTAAGGTGTGTGTTTCCCTGTTTACTTTGAGTTTCAAGTATTGAAGATTATTTTTGCTATTTCCTCATCTCCTTAAGGTCTTTATACAACCACCAAGCACAGGACCAAAACAGTTTAGCAGCATTTTTTCTTATTTATATTTTTTCTGCCCTTTTATGTTTTTTCATGCATGGACTCCCACCTGCAGTAGCTTTACTGTGTCTGGAGACCGTTCACTGGAAAATCACACCTGGGATGTTATCCATCTTGCATGTCTTACACACTACAATATGCCTGTGGATGGATGTTCAAGACGAGGATTTTGCCAGATTTGCTGAGTGGGTCTTGGTGAACAATAATTTTCTAAATTACCATCGACCACACTGAGGATAATATTGTCACTAGTCTCACTCCAGCACTGTCAAAGAACAGTCAATCAATCAACAGTCAATCACCCACCACAATTGATATGCCTGTGTCCGCAAAGAGCATAGGAGTGTGTCGGAGCCTGCACACTTCAGTGTCTCTAACCAGGTGCATGAGCCGGAACCATGAAGCATTGCAGTGGGAGTACAAGTGGAGTGTGAAGGGAAGAAAGGAACCCCCACCCACTACTCCACCATTGTGGAAATGAATAAAGCCTTTGGTGAAAATGTAGAGGATTTAAGTGACTGTTTTGGGGATTCTATATTGAATGTCCCTGCATCTCCAGCGCAACCTGCATCTCCAGTGCCCCCTGTATCTCCTGTGTCTCCACTGGTTCCACCCAGCTCTAAATTTCCTGTTTCCCTGGTGGTTCCACACAGCCTTGAATTTCCTTTTTCTCTGCTGGTTACGCCCCGGCTCTGACTCTTGTTTTCCCACTGCTTGCCCCCAGCCTGGACTCTCCTGTTTCCCTGCTGGCTCTGTCCAGCTCCATGTCGCTGATGATCCCTCCCAACCTCCCTCTTCCACCTTCTTTGATAGCTAGTTCCTAAGCCCGCCTCTGCTGGTTTTCTTTAGCTTATCTTTATCTCCTACACATGGATGTGAGGATCTGCCTCAAATCTTCAGGCTACCAAGCCCCAGGCCCCTGGCTCCACCTTCAGCCTCTGAACCTACCCACCACAGTCTGTTGACAAATCAACTCCAACTCGTTCATCACTACAGCTTCACCTTGGTCTTCAGTATCATCTGTGTCATGTGGACTCTTCTGGCTCCTCTCTCCCTCTCCCTGGCTGGTTTCTGGCTCTACATCTTGTTCCTTCTGCTGCAGGCTCCCTCCTGGCTCCTGCCTCTGACCCTCCACTCCCCCACGGACCTTTCATTGTGTTTAAGTTCTGTCTTCCTTAATTTTCTGCTTGACCTAGTTTCCCCTTGCTATTTTTCTTTTACTTTTTTTTTCTTTTCTTGCATTAAGTTCACTTGTTGATAATTAGTTAACCTGTTAGCTCTTTGTTCTAGTATTCATGGCCTACTTTTCCTTAGTCCATTTGTCCTGCCTACCATCTATGTTGAGGTGTGTTCCTCTATATTCCTACTGAGTTTTTGTGGATTTAAGACTATATCTGTTTATTCATCATCTGTGTGAGCTTCTTATATAACCATCTTTGACAATAACTGATAACAAAAACTTTAAGTGGCAATGATGTCATCCAGAAATGACATGATAAAGATTAAGCTGTTATGACTGAACTCTATTATCAGATGAAAGAACATTATTTGAGAAGCAAATGGGATGGCTTGTGGCTGAGAATAGGAAATACCCTACTGACTCAGACTGTAGCTATGTTGTGATAAGTTTAGCTATATTTATGGTAAGAGTCATTCCTGTTACACTTTACCTTTTAAACTGTTTAACTTTTAAAAACTAAAAATATTTGTGTTGTAATTTAAGGATGTATTTTTACCAAATGTCACACTTAACTTGTAATGCTTACACAAGGGTGTCAATTCGAAGGTAACAGACTTTTTTTCTTGGAATCTATTAAGATATATTCTGACAGTGGGTTATAAAACAGACCATAATAAAAGTAATTGCATGATTCCTGGATTTGTATTAATTGGATGACCTTGATGTCATCTTTCATCTTTCCTTTAGGACGAAAACTAAATGTTATATGTGCTTGTCTAAGAAAATTATTTCTGGCTTTCTACCAAACCAGCATCTTTTAAATGAGATTGAATACTAAAATACAAGGGCATAAACTTTAAACTATGCTCTGAGTGTCAAAAGAAGTTTAATTACAAAAAGAACCCTGAGATTTATGCATCTTCAATCACATTTGCCAAGACATACCTGTTAACATGTCCTCCCCATTCACATCATATAATTATTTGAATTTTAAATAAGTAATGCCAGTAATGTCCACATTGTTTTTGTCTTTATTTGCACCAGAATGTTGGCTATATTTGCGTAATGACATGTCCAATTCATCAACTCCTTTTAAACAAAATGACTAAGCCAGAGGTTGAGCCGGGACAAGTGAAATATAGACTGGAATCAGTTAATCCTCCAGACATCCCAAACCACTGACAACACACCCAGACTGAAGACAGTGGGGAATGTCATTTATATGGTCCTGATTTCTCTGGCCACTACCAGCAGAAGAAGACAAGAAGGAAGGATGAGATCTCAGCTGCAGAAACATGCTAGTGGCATCAACACATCTGGTTACTTGCTTACATACAAGCTCACCACAAACTCAGGCTATGCACAGGTTAAACATTTCAAAATCTTTCCCTTCCACTGATACGAAAAAGTGTGCAGAATAAATACAGATAAATAGATATAAAAAAATAAGCAATGACCACACACATGCACACATATTCCCAGAAACATAATCACTGTGTAGTCTCACACAGCCCCTTGCACGGATACACACACACCCATGGATAAACACCAAAAAGTTTGATGTGACAGCTGCATTGTAAAAATGTTTTGTCAGGTAACCTAAAAAATGTGTTTTATGTGGTAATAGTAAGTCAATCAAGTCAAAAATGTTATTTAGTATGACTAACCTTGACTACATTGTTACACCAACACAACAAATTCTTAAGGTTAAGATCGGATTAAAATTGCTCCTTAAGGTAAAAACAGCATATTATCAGTTTTTAAAATGCAAGAGTTAATTAGTTAATGTTAGTTGCATTAACGCAGTAATGCATTAACAAATATTAATATATACAACAAGTAATATATACAAATATAAATACAACAATGTTAAAAATGCATAAAAGGTTATATATATATATATATGTATAAACTTTCTTCAGTCAAAATGATGTAAACAGTTCTTTATTAGTTTGTTAATGCTTTATCTAATTAACCTATACTAAAAAAAGTCACAATAAAGTTAATTTCATTGCAGTAACCATGTAACCAGTTACCATGGCTAATTAAGTCATATTATGTGATATTTTCAATTTAACCAGTACATTTAAATGTTGCTACATAAAGCTTTTTAGGTCTTTTAGGTTTTTTTTATATATGTGTATGCCATATTTCCAGTTTGGCCTTTTTCTTTGTTAATTTAAACTAGGGCAGAATACATTTTGCGAATCTGTGTGTGTCACATGTCAGGATTGATATGATCTCTGTAAATGTCAGACCAACATTTGGAACTTGTGTGTATGGTAAGAAACAGCATCTCTGTACACAGCGAATTTCACGTAAGTTTCATTCTTATTACCTTACTTTTGTGTAGGATCTGGCCTCTCCAGAGCTACTGTACAATATCCATAATTAATTGTTTGTACAGTAATTCTGTTGATATAAGTTGATATGTTTCCAATATACCAAAAGTGACAAAAGCAGTTACATTTTCAAAATATAGTGATATTATTCAGTCAATTATAACTATTTGGAAAAATGTTGTTTTAGCTAAATAAAGGTTACATTAACATATAACCAATTTAAAACTTTAAGAAAACTTAACAAAGCTATTCCAATATTGAACTCTTAAGCAAATTTTTGCATGCTGTCCCAGATGAGATGCACACTGAAAATGAAAGCTCTCCAAACAACAACATGAAACACAAGGTGAAAGAAATGTGATGAGGCCTCAAGACAATTGGCAGTAATCAGTTAAGTTAGTATTGATGTGGAACTTTTGCTTACAAATCTTCTTTCCTAAATGCACATGAAACAGAAGAGATGGGATTGTTAAACTGTCATCTGCCTCAAAAAGGAAAGCTCTGAATCAAAGTTTTCTGTGTAAGTGGTAGATTATTTCAATATGCCCAAACAATAAAATTATTTTTTCTTTCAAATGATGTTTCCCCTCTTTTCTCAAAGCCTCAAGAGTTTATGATGAGGTTTTTGACCCATAACAATACTGTATCTAGAAGAAACTCTTTACGTGAGATTCTTGATGTTTAATAACATTTCCACTTTTCGTTTATTGAGTGGAACATGTAAGAAGAAATTTAAAGCAATCAAAAACTAGAAAAAAACTTGAAAAACAGCTTCCCCCAAGATACTCCCTCATCATAGTGGTTTAACTGGCAAATAATGAGCATTCAGCTGGACCACATATAAATATTTCTCTTTTTTAAAAACACGAACACGTATGTTTTGGGGTATATGGGTAAGTGTATATTGTGCAAACTCGAAGAGCCTGGTAAAGGCTTGTGATTAATCTTTTCATGATTTCAGATTTACATGGAATTAAAATAATCTCACATCAGAATGACATGTTTGCAGAGTTTGTAAATAGAGAATCTGAGTCTTCTAGAGAAAGTTCAGAATCTCCATACGTCTCTGTGGTTAGCTAGAGTAATATCAATTTGGTATCATTATGGTACTTGCTACAGGGAGACAAACAAAAGCATCTGTTTGTCATTACACAGGCTGGGTAATGAACTCCATGACAGGGACAGAATTCATGCAAGATCTAAACATAAAACACTGGGGCCGTTCAACTCACTCCATTTGCATAATGTTTAAAGTTGTAACATTTAATGCCAATTTATAATGATACAATATGTAATGAAACAATTTGTAATGACTTAACTTGTGAGTTAATAAGTGGAAGGACTGGAAATTATGTTTGGGTTTAATTATAATGAAACGGTGACACAGGATATTGTCATATTCCTATACATATTATAAGATGTATTTCTTTCCTCATTTTAAATGTTGATGATCATCATAGATGATCAGTTTTCCTTCACTGTGACAAATTTAAAATTTTACTTTGCCTTCATCTGAACATAGGTCTGACATACACACTTGAAACCCCCTGGAAAGATGGGTTCAGTAATCAGAGTTAGGTTCTTTAGAGAGTTGCGTAATAAAAAAATAAAATAACATATAACTATAGAGCGAGCAAGAAAGAAAGAAAGAAAAAGAAACATACAAAGATAGAAAACTTAAAAAAGGGAAAAACAGATGTAAAGCAACTTCAAGACCCTGTTCATATTGAATGGAATATTTTGTAGCTCAACATAGTTCTTAAAAACACATTGAGAGGTTCAGTAAGCAGAGACTGAAAGCTGAATGTGTCTCAGTAACCACATAAATGCAAAGTTTCATGCTCATGCATCTTCAGATATCACAGACCTATAAACAAGCAATTAGCCTTTTCTCACTCAGGTCCAATAAAGTAAAGCCAAAACACTTCTGCCAAGTTTCCTCAGCAGACCACAGTACAGCCCTAGAAATCCTAGAGCAAACGTTACAGGATGCTCGGAACGCTCAGGTCATGGGAACGTTCTGTAATCCACCTATCAAACTCCCACCCACATCCACTCACGCCTGGACAGAACTGTGCCAAAGAGGTATTCATTTAACCATGTGTCTTTTAACAGTCATTCTTTCCAGCGTGGGAGTGATTGACTCTCTCTGCTTTCAGGTCCACTAGATGCTCTTTTGCCTATAATTCAAAATGAGTGATAGACGGCTGCAATTTAAATGTTTTGGAACTGTTTACAGACATGTAGCACTGTCATTAACCAGATGTCTACAGTAAATACCAGACAGCCCTTCATCACGCCAGATGAATAATGTGAATGAATAATGAATGTTTGATGAATTAAAGAAAAACATCTGAGTGTGTAATGAATGTTCTTCTCCTCCCTGTACCCTATTTATTATAGAACATCAGGGGATGAATTAGTTTTTCTGACCATTAAGTATTGCTGTTTTTGTATAATTTCCTATGAGAATAGCTTGTAATTTATTCTTAGGATAGGATTTCTTTCACCAAATAAAATTTTCTGAACATGCATTACACACATTATGTCTCTCTGGCACTTCTGTTGATAAACTTTTTTTTATTTTACACCATACAAACTTTTAATGAGGTTGCCATGTGTAATGATGAGTCAGAGTCGTGAGGATTCATCTGCTGCGTATTTATTAGAGAGTAGTCAAAACAGGCAATAGTTCAACACCGGCAAACAGAGCAACAGAGATCAGGCAAAATCATAAACGCGAGTACAGGCGATGGTCAGGGCAGGCAGCAAACAATAAAAAAATGAATCCAAAACAGAGTCAAAGGCAGGCAGCAGTCCAATATAAACCAGGTAGACAATGATAAGAAAACGCTCTGAAATGTTAGCTGTGGCAAAACAAGACATCTCACAGAGTAACAATAGTCCAGGGTTTAAATAGGTCGCTGATTGCGTGCAGGTGCACCAAACAGGAAGTAGTCAGCCCCAGGTATGGGACCCATGGAAAATGTAGTCCGAATTAACATTAGTATTCAGGAAGAGCAAGAGGCACAGCGGGAGCCTCCTCCATAACACCATGCAAGTTAGTCATATTTTATTCTCACTATATTCTCACTAAATCATAATAGTAACAAATTAAAGCCCAAAACCCCATGTTATATTTTGTCTTCATCTGTTCACTGTTATGTCCTCCCAGCCTTAAAAAAAGGCAGAATGTTTAATTCATACAGATGATCTGTTTTATTTGTAAAAAGAAGGTAGATTTATGCTACTGTAATGATGACTCAGGCAGACTGGGATCCATCTGCAGCACGATTTATTAACAAGGTCGACAGGCAATAATCACAACGGTAAACAGATACAGCATAGGCAAATCCAAAACATAATCGAAGAACGGGCGTGGGTCGAGACAGGCAGCAAACAATCATGAACGATAGGACAGAACTAGGT
>JAZGTI010000778.1:0-54744 GCA_036877585.1 Botia kubotai | reverse complement strand
CACACACTGCAGCTCTGTGGCCCTTTAATGTCTTAAGATTGTTATAGTGCATGTCTGTCAGCTCTGCTGAGATGTTCTTCTGGTTTTGTGCCAATTTATGTACCTGATCACACACTGTTTGTGCCTTTCTGGCTCTTTCACACATTTCTGTCTCCTGCTGGATGCCACTGCGGGGTAAATATGTAATATTTTACCCTCGTTTTGGGCATTAAGTCCTGGAATGTGTTTTCTTGAGGCCTGCTGGGAGGTTTCAACAAAGCAACATGAACTATTAGCTACAAACACACACAGACGCGCACACACTCGACCTGCTCTCACAGAAGAATCCGTCACTCTGGCGACCTGTGATTTGTGTTCAATAAGAACATAAGGGCATCTGTAGAGGAACTGAATCTCGTGCATTCCACTCATGAGTGTGAACTGAGGTCACTGTAATCTTGTTGGTTTGGTGTTTGGGTGTATTTTAAAAGTTTTAGTTGTTTAGTAGCGCTGCATTGAAAACATGTACATACCTGATTTGTTTGTAAATAAGTGATTTCTTTCCGGTAAGAAAACTCCTGATCTGCTTCTTTCTTTTTTGTTTTTGTTATTGGTCAGACATATTTTTATATGTCAGACATATTTGATTTGTAATGTATTACTAAATGTAAACCAAAAACCGACAAAATGTCATGTCTTGCATAGCTAGTCACCAGGCCGGGTCTTGATATAAATGTGATAAAAAGTTAATTTACGTTTGTTAAAATACATGTAAAGGCGCTTATGTAAATCATTATTTTGGGTGTATTTGTTAGTTTAGTTTGTCAGATTGAGTATATGTGACGCGTGAGAAGTGTGGTTTTATTTCTGCACTCAGGGTTGAGGAGTGTTGCGCTGTGTCCCAGAGGTGGCTTTGAGATCCTGTAGCAAACCACTCAGCCACTGTGTCTGTCAGTCACACACTGTGATAGGAATCTAACAGTTCTATACAGTAAATCTGACTGAATTTGAGAAATACACTATATACAGTAGCGTGTTCATTGGGTTCCATTCTGGTGAATATTATGTACCATTCGAATGTGAATGTGGTTTCACTTCACAAGTGAATTCGATTTCAGTTCTGTGTGAAGTGTGAACACATTACATGAGTCTGCTTACATGATTTTATATCAAAAGAGCGAAGATTTCCTGTTTTCCATGTGATGATGCAGGGGTGGGTTATATTTGTACCGGGCTGTGCATGTATTTTATATGTCTATTGATAGTGTGGTATGTTTTTAATGTACAGAGCCCTGTGTTCCTGCTTACCAATCAAACAGATTAGCAGACAGGAATAAGTTTGACGTGGATCAGAAAAGAGTCCGTCAGTGTGACAGTGGAGTTTTATGACAGAGTTTTATGTTTCGAACGTTAGCCAACATTCTGAGAATGTTCCATGTTAGCTGGGCTCTTACAGCACCCCTGGAAGTTCACGAAGACCCTCCCAGTTAAGAATCATTATCACTTAAAACAATGTTAAACAGCAGCTGCAGCTCAGTGAGTGCTAATGGAAGTCATCTGTGATTGGTCAATCTGCATGTGCTTGTTTTAAACTGGGAATTCATGTGCGTTGTCAGAACAAAGTTAGAAACCCCAGCAGTGAGGATCAGCCGTGTGTGTGTGTGATGCTGTTTTGATTTCTGTCCAGTAATGCCAGCTATATATTTACCTATCTGTCTGTCTGTCTGTTTGCCTGTCTGTCTGCCTCCTGGCTGACCTCCTATGTTTATCTATAGCCTCATGTCTCATGACTTATAAGCCCTGGGCAGGAGGTGAAAAGTCACAGCGAGTGTGTGCGGCCGGTCGACTTCTGATTGTGCTGAGTCAAAGGTTAAAGGTCACCTGAGTTCAGCCTTCGCATTGACAGTCTCTTCCCTGGCGGGCACTTGTGTGCCTTCTGTAAAACTGTACATAGAAGCGTGTTGTGACATTTACTCCTCGCTTCTCCATCTGATGCTCAAAGTTCTTCACTGAAGAAGAGAGAGAATGTCACAGGACTCTGTGACTGTCTGAAGCGCCAGTCACTAAGAGAACAGAAAAACAGCCATTTTTCATAGATAAAGAAAGCAAAGATTTAGGAATGGTACCAATAAAGATGATCTTAGATGTTTAACTGCTGTTTTGAGCATTGGGTCACTAGATGACGAGTTAATGAAAAGAATTTCATGAAAACCTTAAATTGGACCAAAATGTGTCATTTATTTTGCCTGTTGCTCGTAATTAGCATCTGGCGTTATTTTGCCAGCAAGGGTCTAAAAAAAAAATTAAATTTCAGTACAAAACATGGCTGGCATGTCCAATTCCACAAACTTACTTGCGTTTGATTGGTAGCTTAGAGTGCAAAATCGTGATTATTTTTCCTGCATTTCATACCATACATTATCTTTATTACAATTACAATTATCTATAAACATCCACAAAGATATTCTGCTTATGTCCAGTTTTAAATGCAAGATCAGAAATCCCAGATACACGGTATGATTTCAGACCAGTGGACCTCACTGTACATGTGCAGCCTATGGGTGCAGTTTAAAATATCTTTTGCTTGTGCCGTACAAAACCAGTTTGTCGAGGCGACACTGACCCGGGACCAGTTCTGGATGTGTCCAGAGCTTGAATTAGATATGTCACATTCTCTGTGCTCACAGATCTGGTGCTGACATGTGACATGTGACATGACTGGGCTACTGTAGCTGCTCCGCTGATATAGTGAAGGTTGTGGGTTGGTTTCTCAGGAAACACACATACTGATACGTTTGTATAGTTTGAGTGCACTGCAGATCAGTTTGGATAAAAGCGTCTGCCAAATGCATAAATGTAACGTTACCATGACAATGTTTCATAGTAAGGAATGTTTTTAATCATTTAATCACATGTAATGACATTGCAAGAGTTTGTTTTTATCCACCTTCTACAAAAAACGTTTCATTGTTTTCTTACAGAAAGATTTGTGGTCATTTCATGCCAGTGCTTACAAAAACTGTCAAATATATTTACACGTGCAAAACTGTAAATACATTTTTTTATTTTAATGTGTTACTATTTTAGATATGTGTTTGTAACTGTTTTCTACAGCTGACATTTTCTTATTGATAAACCTGTTTGTACAGCAGTGTACAATCAATAAGACTGTAAATGACCTTTTGTTTGTTGTAACAGCCCCTTATTGTCAGTTGTTTAGTGCAACTTGCACTTCCTATTAACTTACCTGACAGCTAGAATGTTTAGTTGTTTAATTAGATACATTAACACACACATCTACATTGTATACTGATGAATACTGATGTGTATTTGTCTCTACAGGAGATCCAGGAGGTGATGCCCGGTGTGGGACAGGGGCCATCCTGGGAAGAGCCCGGCAGTGGAGCGGGGCCCAGCGGTGACTGTGATGATGAGGATGGATGTGAAGGTTCTGGAGGGACCGTGTCCTCACCCCGTAAGTACACACGAAAAATCACACCTACAGGAAAATGAATCTTTACCCAAATTAACCATGATTTAACCATGGTTTAAACCAAGAAAAACATGGTTACTATAGTTAAACCATGGTAACCACAAATTAAACATGCAGCCATAGTTTAACCATAGTATTTGTAGTTAAACTATAGTACAAATGTTAATCAATACACTGAAAAAACATGTTACTACACTTTTACTGCAAGTAACCCTTGGTTAATTTTCATAAGGGTTTGGTTGTTGTGTGTTGGTTCTTGCTGGTGAACTGGTCCTAGCCATGCTGCTGACTGCTAGGAGTTGATTAAGTTAGTTAATTATACTAGTGGGGCACCAGCTCTCAATCATCCAAGTACAACATAAGCTGGTAACTAGTTATTCGGTGGCCAGTTGTATAAACTGCTTGGACTAGTTCTACAAGTTAGCCATCTAATTGTTTTTCTTCAAGACTGGTAATAACATTAAAAGGTAGGTTGATCTCATTTGAATTTGAAAAGTAAGACTAGTTAGCCCTAACTAACTGCTAATTGGTCAAACTAGTCCTAGCTTATGCATCCTGGTATTTTTTCAGAGTTAGCAGATTTATTGTGGGCGCTTTTGTTAAATCCAAAAGGTTTCAGGGAAAAATGACTTTCCAAAGGAATATTTCCAAACTGTTGCATTATGTCGGCCAAATGCCCGTTTGGAGCTGACCACAGAGACCACCCAGAGGTACAGAGAGATTGTGTGTCTCTTACAGGTGCTGTAACATCTCATTCCATCATCAGTGAAACGCCACTCAATGGCCCCCATTTTCTGCTCTTTTGTGTCACATGACCTGCTCTGTACTTCTATCACAGCGTTCACCGTATCCCTCAGTCGTGCAGCAGTTTTCAGTCACTCTAAATCTGATCTTCACTCGTCACCTGCTGAGCCCGGATGGCCCTCCGGCAGCCATCTTGCTTTCCTGCACCCATTTATCCTTATCTGTGCTTACTGCTCCAGGGTAACACACATCAAGAACACAGGGGCCCGGGAGGAGACAGGGCGCCCATTTATCAGCAACTGAAAAAACATACCAGGGTAGAAGACAAGGTCAATGAGAGCAAAAGTGAGTGAGAGAGAAGAGCCACAGAGAATGATGTCTGTCCATCACTCATTGTGCCTGCAGAGGCCTCGTTTTAAACGCTTATCTCAGTAATTCTCTGTCTCTCTCTCTCTTACCTGTCATTATTTTGAAAATGATCATTTTCACAATAGTTATTTTAACTATGAAAGTCTCTTAAAGTACTTTTACAGTACTTTTGTTGTAACGTTACAGTAACATACAGTAGGAAACATATAGTAACTTTTAAAACTCAAAACTGTGACCCCAAAGCTGTATATGTGAATTTGTTGTGAGGTTCTTCCATCAGCATTTCAGCACAGATTGTTGTGTTCAACTGTCAGAATGGAACGCAGGCTTTTCAAAGAGGCTGTTATTAAATGATGGGCCAGTTAAAACCGAATTACTTTCTCATAAGTTTTATATATGACATTTGAAGAGAGCATTAACAGATTTAATGGCACAGGAGCAAAAATTCCAGGAGGTTAGAAAGTAATAATAAAAAATGAAATGTATCATGTTTATGATGTAAAGATGAACAGCTGTAGCTCTGACAGGGCCAATCAGAGCAGAACAACAGCAACAGCAGCTAAGAGAGAGAGAGAGAGAGAGAGAGAGAGAGGTCAATGGGATTACGCCTGCTGTGTTGGAAATGTTTTTGGTAGCTACTAAAGCTGTTTTCACTGCAATGGTAACTTCTTGTTCCCCTCTTTCACTCTCTCTCTCTCTCTCTCTCTCTCTCTTTCTGCCACTTTGTGGTTTCACAGGTCAGGCCAAGCACACAGCCAGTTTGCTACAATGTTTAATAATAAATATGTGAAAGTATGAGTAAACATACACTGAATGTTCTCAAGCTAATAATAATCAGAATAACACATTTGACTTATAATTTAATATTTATTTACCTCAGAAATGCATCAACATGAGCGGTTATGCTAAAGGTATCTGACGTTCCAGCACCTGGTCACAATACTGAGGAGAACCTGCTGACCCAGCAAAATAAACGAAAACTCCACATTGTTTTCCTCCAGCTGTCTTTTGGAAGAAGACACACATTTCTGAGGTTTTGATGTTTGGATAGGTGCTCTGGCTGTGTTGTAGGCCAGGAGAAGGTGTTGTATTCATCTTAGTGACTGACAAAGGCTTTGGGAATGATATGATGATGTATTTAGGTGACTTATTTGGTTGAAGACCAGGCACACATTAGATGGTGCATATTTTTAATATGGCTACGCAGTGAAGCTAGTCAGAGGGATGTGGTTTGTTTTTCTTATAACTGCGTACATCTCACCATCCGTGACATCATATCCTGTTTCAGCACATGCCATTTAAGTTCCATCAATCCGTTTCTTACAGGGGTCGATACTTCATAGCTTTGCCATTGCACGCCGCTCCATTGACCCCTGTTCCTTTAGCCTGTGGTGCCGTTGTCATGACAACAAGGCATTTAAATTGATGGAGGCGTGGGTCAGCGAGGCTGTGGCACTGGGCCTATGGGCAGTGTGTGATGAAACGCTTTGACCTCTGACTCCGGGTTGTTCATTCATTTGCAGTTGTGTTCCATGCTGAAGCTGTCAGAACAGAAGCTGATTGGTTAGTTCACTGTCTGATCTGAGCAGGGTCAATAGGTCACGTCCTGAGCGATGTTTTTTTGTTGGTTTTGGCTGATGCTGCACACGGACGCCACATCCTGAAATGTTTATGCTGAGGAGAGACTGTATCGCGTATCATAATGAAACCAAACAGCTGTTCTGGTTTTACTGTAAAGTCGTCTTGCTTATTGTAACACTATGTGCAGAAAAGCTCAAAAATGAGGATCATTTATAGGCTAATTTTTAATTAACTGTCCCTTTAATTCAGAACTGACCCTGTTGGCCTATATAAATATATTCAGGTGAACAAATTGTACCAGAAACGTCACCAGGACCATCAGCTGTTGGACTGAGAGACAGATGAACCAGCTGATCTTCGTTTACACTCCTAATCCTTGTGTTTCATCTTGTTTGTTTGTTYGTTTGCGTATCACAGGACGGACGGCAGATTCATTTCAGGCTCATGATTGATTTATAACTTCATAGGAATTTGTGGACGAGCTCCAGTCAAATCTGACTGTCCACGTTTCCCAACAGTTTCATTAAGTAGCACAAATGTTAACAATCTCATTTTAAAAGTTCTATCAATGTTCAAAGCGTCCAGTTTTTTAGATAACTTAAAATGTTTTTATATATATGATATACAAATGAAAAAAAATTATTAATGTTCCTGCAAGGTTTTTTTAAGACGTTGAGAGAAATATTAGAGATTAATGTTTCTTAGCCAATGTTCTGAGTCAGCATGCCGGCGTGTTGTTCTGAAAGAAGAAACTGGAGCGTCCATATTTTATGGGCTATTTTTCATTTTTGAGTAAATTATTCTTTAATGTTGATAAAGTAGTGCATGATGGATTTATATCAGCAGCTAGCTGTTTTAGCCTAGCATGTCGTGTAGATATCTCAAAAGCTTCACCATGGCTATGCTGTCATTGTTCCTCTTACAAAACATGGAACGCATCGAGCAGCGTTCCAAAATCAGCCACAGAGGACCGTTTCTCTGCCAACTGTTTATTCCATGAGCAACATTCCAAGAAGCAGACATACCGAACAAACTATCAATGTTAAAATGTCTGTTAACTCTCCCCAGTTCCCCAAGTCGTCGGTCTGTCTATTCGCTATTAAGCTGTCTCGCTACTTTTTGTGGGCCAAAAGATGGCTGACGGCCATTTCAGGCAGCTCATTATTGCTGATCACTCTTTGCTGTGTTTTTTGTTTATGGGTCTGACTGTTTGGCTCCCATAGCAAGAAGATGGATTGTGGCTTGTTTTCAGCTCAGAGATTCAGTCTCTCGCTCTGGTACTCTCATCTCATACCAGTTTCCCTCCCTCGGTAACCAAAGCTGGGAACTCAGAACTTCATCTTAATGGCTGTGGGCTTGGATGGGGCACATGAGGATTCCGGAATCTTCAAGGTCTCTTAGCAACCGGCACTAACGTGGCAAAAGCAGTACTTTGAAGTGACTGTGTATTGAAGCAGGGACCAGAGTTTTGTTACTTTGGAGCTGAGAAGAAAAGAGAAGCACACCAGAACGGGCAGGAATGCTAAAACTTCTCTGTATAATATTGAGTTTTTTAGCGGCTTACACGCTAGAACAGTGCTTTCTAAATGGGTTTGATTCTGTTTTTCATCAAAACGTCTTTAAATCAAGCATGAAAATAATTATAACCATAATCTGCAATGGTCCATACGCAAGATTAGCAGACTAAATATAAAAAGCGGATCATTTTATCGTATGGGCACTGCAATAAGTTTACTACAATTAAGTGAAACTGAAATGATTCAGATTAAAATGTGTATGATCCAGTTTGTGAATTTGCAGTGTAAGCGGAGAGAGTGAGTGTAGGACAAACATCATGTGTTTAACCTTTGATCTCTGTCTTTCCTGCATTACAATGAAGAAAAAGAGAGCAAGACATCACATCAAAGTTTAGCTGAACAGAGTGTGATAACCAGCAGGCCTTCACCATCTCTGAATCTATACTACAGAAGTCATGTAAACACCTGCCTGACTTCATAAATCTATATTTAATATATATTAATATGTGCGGCTTTAGTTTAAACATCATTTTCTGTGTTGTGCTTATTTATATTCTTAAGTGTACAATTGAACAGCTCTTTAATTAGCCCAGACTGAATGAGATCCCACACGAGTTTAATGACCAGAGATCCCTCATACACACACACACACACTCTCTCTCTCTTTCTCTGTCTGTCTCTCGCTGTTGTCTGTCTGTCTGTCTGTCTCTCACTCCTTATCTGTCTCTTTATCTGTCTCTCTCTCTATATGTCTCTCTATCTGTCTGTCTCTTGCTGTCTGTCTGTTTATATCTCACTCTTTATCTGTCTGTCTGTCTCATAGAGTTTGTAAATAGTCTGTAGTCTCTTCTGCTTTACGGCTCTCCCACGAGACTGTCACTAATGCTCATTTAGAAACGCTTCCTGTTTCTATTTCCCCTGTAGACACAGAAAATTCTAATGTGAGGAACTGAAAATTCTTCGAGTGCTGCAGACACCTCGGTTTATTTATTTCAATACAAACTGAGTTTGACATGTTCTTTGTCAAATGTTGTTTCAAACAGAGATGGTGGTAGAGGATGTTAAGCAGTGCAGCTGTAATGTTTTGCATGTATTGTGACTTTGTAAATTAATACCATTGCCCACCAAACAAAACAAACAGTAACTGAAGAATGTAAAGCTGCAGTCTGGCATCGAATGCATGTCGCATTGACCTGCTGACGCGGGCATGTTGTTGAACACGTTAATGTGACATGACGTTGTGTAGTAATGAACAGGTTACTTCCTGTTGAGTCAGAAAATTCAACCTTATCGTCCTTATTCTGACAGAAGTGCTGACCAATTTTATGTGTGTTCGAAAAAGAAATGTCAGCTGAAATATTTCACAAAATATCTGTTGTTGACAGATCGTGGGTTCTGGTGCTCTGCATTTCTAAACCGTGCCCAGTTCTGCCTCAGAATGTGGAGTGACACTGGCCCGGTTCTGATCCGGTTCCACTCCCACTAAAATAGCATTCAGACTTGCATCTATTGTGGTGTTTTTGGATGAACACGAATCATGTATGAAATAATTTGAAAAACTGTGTGTGCGTGCTATAAATAGCTACCTCAGAAAATAATGATGTATGTTGTTACCTAAAAGGAAGAATGTAATATAAATGCTTATGTAAAATATATCAATTTTCCGCTGTCTGCATGTGTTATGTGTGAATATGTGCAATATAAGTTTAGGAGAAAGGGTGGAATGGAAGATTTTTAACTGTGGTAATTTTGGTCTTACTCTCACAAAGACAGCATATGGAGTCATATGAACTGCTTTCATTGTGTTTATGATGTCACTGTTAACTTTAGTTGTATGTACAAAAAACTTATTTTGATATCCAGGAACAGAAAATAACATTAAAAGAACACACAAGTATGATCACAGAATGTTTATATGTGGTTGAACTGCTGTGGATCGCTGGGAGGAAATTGCAGAGACTGGTAGCAATATCCGTCTGTACTGGAGGCACATCTGTCGAGCTGGTCCGGGTTTCCTCGTGTTCAGTAAACAGTCAATGATGCTAACTTAACTCACTCATCCAGATTGCAGCTTTAACTTTCATATCAGCCATTTTGAATTTCAGATAATAAAGCAGCCATTTTCATTTTACACATTCATTCTCTTTCTCTTGTTGAAAGGTAAGTGCGTGCTGGAGCCCAGAGTCCCCGCCTAAATCTAAGGGATCGGGACATAAGCTTGGTAAGGCGGATGAGAGCTGTCCATATCCTGTAGACAGTTCGGACTGTTCCGGAATGTTCCCCTTTAGACAGGCGCCACAGATGGGCAGCAGTGCTTTTCAGAATTTAGGGATTATAGTGAAAAACAATGAGAAAACTGGCTTTCTGTTATTACACTTTGTCTCATCGCATAAACACTCACAGATGAAATAACTGAAGTGCTGGCGGTCTCTGTGTGTGAAAGTTTGTGCGTGTTGAGAAGCGGAACAAAAGTGATGACATCATCACAGAGGATGATGTTGTTTTGGTGTTTAAAAAGGAACTACATCCCATTAAATGGCCCAACATTTGGATTCTAGTGTTTGCCCACAGAGAAAAATGTTGCGATAGATCTACTCTGGTCTGTGATGCACACGAATGTATTCATCATTACCATGTGTTTAGAAGGCGACAACATTTAGGTTTGGTAAATGATAAAACAGTTGAGAAAATCACATAGATTTACACTGAGTGTCAGACTCTTATAACTTGGCAGTAAGAAACTGCCTAGCAGCCACCCAGAAAGCTCTAGCAACGCCTTAGCAACCACTCAGTGCCTTAGCCCACCATAGCAACTACATAGCAATGCCTCGGCAACCACCCACAACATTGTGGCATTATGGCAATGAATTTTTGTGCCGTAAATTACCATCCACATTTCTTCAGAAAATCTAGAAATCTCTTTCTTTCTCTTTCTTTATTTCGCTCTCTCTCTCCCCGTCTGCCCACCCAACCCTTCTTCTGTTCTGCACTTGCTGTAGCCGTCATCACTGCTGTATGAATCCAGTGTCTTCAGGGGGTGTGTGTGATGTGCTAATGTAATGCGCGCTTCCCTGCGCTCTGTTTAATGTCACGAACACAGACATGACCTCAGGTGAACAAACTCTATCTAACACAAAACATCACACAGAAACATCCTCACACTGCCTCCACAGAGATGTTCTGTACACACACATGCTGGCTGTATGTTCAGACTTCTGTTCTTCTGACACAGTCTGCTCTGAGGTCAAGCCACCCGTGTGTGTGTGTGTGTGTGTGTAGGGGTGTTGTTTTTGTGACCTCTGCTTGTGGTTCTGTCCTCCTACATGCAGCTGTCCAAGTCTGACCGCATCCCTATAGAGATGATTGTGGCAACAGCCTGCATACAGAAGCCATCATGAACACAACATCTCTCTCGCACTCGCGCATCTCTTTCTCTCTCTCTCTCTCTCTGCCTCACTCTCTCTCTCGCCCTCTCGCCTCTCTCTTTCTCTCCCTCTCACTCACTCACTCACTCACTCACCAAAATTTATTTGCCATATAAAATTTTGTAGTTTATTTGTGTATTTTTACACATCGGTTACATGAACGCTTCCTGTCTTTGTGCTACGTAGGCGATTATTGGACAGAATGAGCTGCAATGTGCTCAAGACTTGTTACCAAAAGTCAAAAGTCTGGCTACATGAGACTCTAGTTTCTCACAGGCAAGAAGTTTCTTTTACCTCTTTAAATAGACATATTAGTTTTATATTTGTGTACACTTGTTTTTAATTGTCCTTATTCATCCTCTCTCTCTCTCTGTCTATCTCTCTCTCTCTCTCTCTCTGTCTATCTGTCTCTCTCTCTCTATCTGTCTCTCTTTGGTCTTTATGATGCTCTTGATGAATGGTTTGTATAGAGCGAGGGGGCGGGCCCTCATTAAAGGTGGATTTCCAGGCAACAGAAGGTCAATATGCTGTTTAAATGGGCAACCGTGGCTGCGGTGTGGGAACAGAATAAACACATGTGTGTGAAATATGTTCATCATAGCTTGTAAAGACAGTCACTGAGGGAAAACACCGTCTTACTGGAGCTTCTGTTATTGATCCTAATGATTTATTCACTCAGAGTCACTCACAGTGTTTAACAGAAGAGCTATGAGTGCTTGTGTTTGTCTTCAAGCCCTCCACTTCTCTCAGCTGATGAACGTCTGGTCATGTGGTCCTCGAGTAATTGCTGTGGATGCAGTTTTGACCATAGTTACAGGATAGTTACTTTACGTGCCGCCTTGGTTTCCATGGATACCAAGCAAAAACAACCGGGTTTAGTTTTTTAGTTGGTCATGTGTTTTGGGTATAACTTAAAAACAAGACTGGTGTTCAATTCTACCACACAGGTTTTAGCACATTTATCTGGTTATATATTCATTGTATATATATTTTTAACATGAATGCGATGACTTTGTTCTTTTTGTATGCGCTTTATTCACGGCCAGAGGATATAATTGGGGTCCTTTAGGGAGGGCTGTCTTATTGATCGCCTGAATGCTTCAGCAGACTCAATTCAGCCCCTGTAGTGTACAAAAGCGTTCTGTAGCATTTGAAACTTCAAACATCATGGCTAGAAGAGAGGAATTATTCAACAATAACAACAGAAAGCGAAACATTTACCAGTTTGTTGGAAAAAGATATTGATGCAGAAAGTTAGTGTGAGATAGGGTTCAATTGTTTATAACTAGCTGTGTATAAAAAACACTGTGTGTGTGTGTGTGTGTGTGTGTGTGTGTACTGTTTCTTTCCCATCAGTAACTCGTGAAGTTCCCACCCAATGTGAGTCATGTTATGACCAATGCCCTCTCTCTCGCTCTCATTCTCTGTGTCTCTCTCTCACTCTCTCTATCTCTCTCTCTCATTCTCTGTGTCTCTCGCTCTCTCTCTTTCTCTCTGTCTGTCTCCCGCCACAACTCCACAATGCTGAATCAGCTTTCGATCAGTGAGACTGCAGTTCAACTGACCTCAGTGTAAATCTGAATGATACAAACAGACTCCACCGTAATGAAGCTCAAACTGAACTGCTTCAGTCCAGCTTCTGTACACAGTGATTAGAACCAATGTGAGGTTTTCAAAAGATGACCAGAGCAAACTTCCTTTATAAGACATTTCACCAAACAGAAGTGAAAGTAAACGAGTATTCAAGTCTGTAGCACATACAGTTTTGGTTTCCTGGTGAGAGATTTTAAGACATTCTTTTCTTCTGACCTTCTCAAGTCAAGCCAGCTTCCCTCTAATCTTTAACAAAAACATAAAAGTTGTTTTAAAAGTTCTAAGAATGTTTAAAACGTCAAATTTTTAGATGTTGCATTAATGTTATTGCTTGGTTATCAGAATGTTATTTCAACATTTTTCTAACATTTCAATACCATTGTTACAACTTTCAATAACAACTTAAGGATCATTTTTGTTATGTAAGATATGTAATATTAAGTTGTTATATAATTACTAAACGTTCTACTAACATTAGCGTTAGAATGTTTTTAATACATTTGAGAGTACCTTTAGAGAACGTTAGTGAACGTTTGGTCGCCGCAGCTGCTTTTAAAGGGTGCTGGCAGGTGTTTCGAGTTTTGTCTTTTATGGTGTTTTTAAAGTCACGTTTGAGAGTTTTTCCACTGCGAGGAAAGCAGACGATGTGGCTTAGCGCTCTCGAGAGATCTGGAGTTCTGCTTTTCTCTGTTTAAAGAGAGGAATATGAAGCGGTCGTGCAGACAGTCTGGGTCTATTTTGGTGAAACTGTAAATAGTGCAGCTATTTTCAGTCACAGTTTATGAGCTTTGTAAGATAAACAAGTGCTTATTTTAAGAGCCGTACACGTGCCACAGGATCAAGAGCGGTAAACAGCAGTTCAGAGAGCTACTGCTAAAACATTTGTACAGTATAGAGACACTAAAGCAAATATATAGTATTTATAAACAGTTTTATATGTTCATGATCATTGATGGTAATTTATCTTTCCCAGAAGAAACCATGCTGTATTTAACATACTGTCATTTACAAACAAGTAAACCTGAGGTAGCTGCAACAATATTCATAATCTCTCTACCTCTGTCTCTCTCTCTCTCTCTCTCTGTCTCTCTCTCTCTCTCTCTCTGTCTGTCTCTCTCTCCCTCGTTGAGCATGATATTAGCATGAATCTGAAGCTCTCACAGCAAGTCTGTGGTAAAGTTTTGTGTGGGTTTGCTGCTAATCAGTGACTAATTGGCGAGTTTTATCGAACGCCCTCTCTGACTCTTTATAGAAACAAATATACCATTCACACACACCAGCACAAGAACCTCTCCCACAGCAGAAATCAGCCGAACTCGACAGCATGAAATCCTGTAAACATGAGGGCTGAGACTTGAGCGTCAGGCGACAAACAGGTCTGTGAGAACATCCAGAGATTTCTGAATGTGTGACCGAGCCTGTGATCACTCTGGTGATGGTGCTGATTCTCAGTGATCATTACTGTGATTATGAGTAATGATTGTGTGTTGATAAGTTCATTAGCATGTAAGAGAGTTTGACAGAGGCTGAGCTTGTGCTGAGTTCTGTGGCCGCTAATGAGATCAGCTCCTGGTTTTGGCCTGCAGGTTGTTTTCCATCACACACATTGAGCAGACTGTCAGTCGTCTGGCAGATCTCTGCACAGAGACATGCTTAAAGGCACTTAAAGGCACGGTAGGCGATTTTTTTTTTCCAGAAACATTTTTTGTTATGCTGGTTGAAAGTCTCTTCACCTCCTGATAGGACTGAATGCAGTGATAGGATGTCCTACCTGTCTGTCAAACGATGTATTTGCATCCCTCAGTGAATGAGGCGTGGCTTTGGAGAGGCTCTGAAGGGAGGGCGGGATCTCAGCCTCTCTGAAACTGGTTGTTTACACTGGTGTGGGTGAATTGTTTTTAGAATTGATTGATACAAGACAACAATAATTATGGGCGTTTAAATGTATCTGCATGCTCGTGTTGTCTGTACTTATGAGTGTATAGAATGTTTTACACTCCAGTGATCACAGTAGTTCTCTGTTGTAGAACCCTCTCAGTGTCATCCACACCTCTCCAAACACACGTCTTTTCTTTAGCAGAACAATCAGCTTTGTTCTTATCCTGGATGAGATGTTTATTGTCTGTTGTTCAGAAGAACAACAATAGAAGCTTACTTTTCCAAAGCCAATCATTTCCCAGTGTAAAAAACAAGCACGCCCCTTTTCTCCTTTTGTCTGAATTACGTCAGAACACTTTTGTTTTTTTGATGTTGAATGATTGGCAGAGGTACAGAGAGACATTTGCTGTATGTATTTAATGGCGCATGTTTAATGTTGTGCTGATCATCAACTCCTAAACGTTCTGTTATCTGTGCTTGTGTAAACGCTGGTTCACTCGTCTGCTCTGCCTTTCAAAACGAGCATGACAGCAAGAGTGCAGAGCGACATAATCTCTGTTAATCCACTGTTAAGACACACTGGACACACAACTGTGATCATTCACTTCCAGCCAGCCAGCCAGTCAGACACTGAGAGGTTGAGAGAGGAGGAAACACATGACTACCCGCTCATAAAACAGAGAGAAAGGAGAAAGACGGAGACTAATGATAGAGAGATTAATGTAAAGGTCAGAGAAGATGAGGCGAGGAGATATTACAGAACTGCAAAACATCTCATGCAGACAGGATAAGGTGAGGGAGTGCTGAAGTCAGCAGCACAGAGGGATTGTGGGTAATGGAAGTTTTTAATGTCCCTCACACACACACAGATGGAAGCTCACGCTGCATGACACCCACATTCGTCAGATTAATACCTGATAGGCTACAGTGTGGTTTGGAGATCCGTTACATTTCCTGATTAAAAACTGTTCAATCAACAGAATAGCCATGAGTGACCATCCACACAAAAAAGGTTCTTTGATGCCAAAAAAACTAAAAACTTCAGAACTTCAAACTTCAAAACCCTTTAGTCAAAGGTTCTTTGTAAAGAACATTTTGTGAAACAGAAAGGTTCTATGGATGTTAAAGGTTCTTTATGGAACCATACAGCCAAAAAAGCTCTACGAAAGAGTGACGGATAGCGTATGAGGGTGTTTACCTCTTTACCGTCGCTGTGTTTGCATGATGTTAATCTGTTTAATGTTTGTTGCTCTCTCTCTCTGTCTCTCTCTCTCTCTCTCTTTAGTTCTAGATGACACAGAGTCAGATTTGTCTAAAAACCCAGTAAACCCAGTGGTCCCTGTCCACGAGCTGCCCATCATCCGGAACACACCTGCATCTGATGCCTCTGTTTCCATGTCCAGCAGCATCATTTTCATCATCAGTCTGTGGCTTCAGTGGTTTTTTATCTGAATGACAGACACACACACGGATCTCATGAACACACAGGTGAATCTCAGTCATGTGTGCGTCAACACCCCAAAATCTAAAGAAATTATGTTTGTATGAGACAATAAAACTGGTTTGTTGGAAGATTATTGTTTTAAACTCGTTTTTTGTCATGTAAAAATTTCATTACAAATGAACACGTTTTTATAATTAGTGTAGTTCAAATGTCGTTTTCAGTAGTCACTCAGTCACTGAACCTCAGGATATCATATCTGTTAAAGAGCTGAGAATCACCACCGTTATGTTTACTGTGTGACAGCAATACTCAAAACATTTATTTTTTAGCGTTGGTGAAATTAGCTTTCATTTCCACAACATTTCATAGCCACAACAGAGATTGTTTTGTCATATTTAGCATAGCACTTTACAAATGTATTTAAATAGTATGTCATATTTTTAATACGATATGCAACTGAGAATGGACACAGGCTACATTTTCCTTATGTAATGTATAATTTGTTATTTATTTCTTTTGATTTTGGGGTGGAATATGACCCACACGTTTCTTGGCAGTTTTTGAGAGATTCACAAACAAGTACCCTAAAAATTTCCATCGTTTATGATGTTTACCAGTCTTCCATTTTTGCGGGGACTCGGGTGGACAGACTAACAGTGCTGTGTGGGGTTTAAATGTTAAGCTCTCTGAAAATGATCAGTACAACACTGTTCATCGCTGTCTCCGTCTCTCTGAAGCTGTGGAATGCATGAGGAGACCTGAACACATCGCTCAAGATCAGACGACAGCAGAGAAAACAGAGATGCTGTCTGCACTATCGGCAAGAGATGTGACCGTCACTCACAGACGTCATTAAATGAAACAGAACTATGAAGGATTGAATATGCAGATTGTAGTATGTACATACTGTACTGGTGAATGTTTAATTGAAGTATCACACAAACATGTTTAAAACATTTAACAGCCCTCGATTAAATCCGTACCGTCTCTACGCACACATTCACAAACATGTAATTGCACGACTTCAAAAGCGTTAACTTCACACTATATCTTTAAAACAAGTGGCTCCAGTCCTGCTCCAGGAGTGCCAGTGCAGAGTTTAGCTCCAACCCTAATCAAGCTCTATTGTGCTGCTTCAGGTGCGTTTGATTGTGGTTGGAGCTAAACACCACAGTGGACTTTTGAAGCAGGATTGGACACCCCTGCTTTAATGTTTTAGACAAATACGTCCATCGCCTAAAATTTAACTTTTAACTTAATGAGCATTTGTTAAATCTAGTTTTATTATCTTTATGAATGTGGAGTATTCACAAAGTCAAGAGTTTTGCGAGTGTATTTGAATTTGCACTAAACGTACTTTATTCAAGTAAATAAAATGTGTGGTACAGTTTTTCTTGAATGTTCTATAATGTCTGATGGAAATAGAAATTGAAAATACAAAAAAGGGTTTAAAAAGGCTCATTCGTATGCAGAATGCTTTTCTTTCATAAATATTGAACTTAAGGCAAAGCAATGCAAGAGGTTTCGAGATACCAAATATTTTCTATATTAGCTTCTTTAGCAGTCTGTTCTTAGCAACGCAAACGAACGCTTTTATTGCCTGTTGTATGTTAACATTTAAGAGTCGGTATTAAAACAGTGATTTAGTTCTTATTCAAAAGCAAAGAAGGTCTATTGAGTCTGTAATCTTTTTTTAAAGTTTATGCTGTTTTTTATGTTTCTGTCGTTACTGTTTGCACATGATTTGCTACATTTTAAATTCTCATAACTATCTGAAATTGGTTCTACGATGTTTTATATGAACAAATCTTCATACATTCGTAAACATTTGCAAACAACAATCAGCTTTAGACAACAGTCTATCTAACTGTCATTGTTTACAAAAAATCATTGTTTACAAGTTAGCTTACATTTTAGCTAAAAGTTAGTTATGGCGGTAACCACAGCAACAGTTAACCATATATAGCCAGTACATCAGTAGTACTTGTGTTCTTATTTATTCCTTTATCATAACTTTACATATCACAAATATATCACAAGTCTTTAAGATTATCTGGGGTTTGGGCTTAGCCTAAATATAACCTTTGGCTAAATGTGCTTAGGACACCAAGAGACTAAACATTTGACCACCCTCTGGTAAGTGTGTACTTTGCACACTGGATTTATGAAAAGTTACATTCATCATTTTTACGTCAGTGCAGTTTGTTTTCTGATACTGCTGTGAGGTGGATTAGGAGAACAGTTTGTTTGCTGTGTTTCGTTTGTTCGATCATTGTTCGGTTGGTGCCATTCAACAAAAATACAGCTCGGCTAATGAAGCTACTGAAAACCAAATGTACATGGCGCTTATGAAAAGTTGGTTTGTTGGCTAATAAAGAGATTGTCTGCTCGTTTCACAAACTGATGGTACTGAAATTCTTTTCTTGGAGTTCTAACGTTTTAAAAATGTTACTTTGAAAGTTCTAAGAACGTCTGTGGCTCTCGGTCAGCAGCCCAGACCCGCCAGCTCACACATACATAGACCCAATTCAACACACACTAATTACACCGTCTGAAACCCACTAACATTGATTTTAACTAGTCAGTTCACTAATAATTAGCAGTGAGGAAACCAATCATTCAGTTCCATTGAAATGTTTGTCAGGTCATTTGCTAATCAACATGCTAACATCAGTATGTGTGTGATACTGTACGTAAATGACCATATAAACAGTTGCTCTAACAAAGAATTGAAATCAATTATATACACGATTCTGTTGTGCTGCTTTGAAAGCAGCTGACTGTAGACAGCAGGCGGAACAGCATCTGACTTGGTTTTGAGACTAATCATTTCTTCCTTTATGAACCTTTTTTTCCGCTAAGAAAGTTTTCTCAGGCTTTGGTACATTTTTGTGGACGTTTAAAGAAATTGAATATTCCCACATGCACAACCTGCTCTGCGGCTTATTCGTCTTTCCCACTGTTTCCTTTTGAAGTTTTCTTAAATAATTTTTTTTAAAACAGTAAAAATTAAATTACAAACATTTCCATGTGCAACTCACGGAGGAATTTCTCTGGCTGTGTGTGAGAATGCAGTTATTTTTGTGTCTCTTCAGTCAGTAACGCTGACAGGTCAGTCTCGCACACGGCTAATGCTAATCTAGCCACGACTGGAGTCTGAACACAAGTGCATCACAGTTTTAAATAGCACAGAATGAGAGACGGTAACAGTCCAATGTGTTGGGGGTCTTCATGGCCCTTGGCTTACATGAATGTTAGAAACTGACCCTCATTTTAGCCCAGGGTTTGTTTCATTCCTCTCTACAGGTGCTAAACTTAGCGTGGGTTAGCAGAGGTTACCGCTTGATCTTGACAGAGTCAGAGGAAAGTTTGAGGGCAACAGGTCCGTCATGTTGTGTGATTACACACGAATGCTTTTCTCATTTCTTACAGCGTCCCTCCATTCTCTCATCGGTATTTGAACATTTTCATGTGGAGAGACTGATATAATGGTTTCTAGTTCCCTGTTTTGACTTGTGTGTCAATCATAAAATGTGCACGCTACAGGCAATTTGTCACCTTTAGCTACAAACACGTACAGAGCAAGAGTTGCAGTGGTACCATGAAACAGACTGTTTTCATACATATCATCATAATGAAAGATCACAATATTGATGTTCTGTGACGTCTGTCACTGGTGTTTCTGGTGTTTTGACGTCTTATCTGGAGTTTCTTAATTGTGTTGATCATTTTCCAGAAAACAGGTTTTAAGTTGATATCATTATGTGCATGTGTGAAATCATATCATCAGATCTGTCAGTGTTTCTCTGTTGTAATGTCTCTTACAGTATAGAGGAGTTTCCTGTCACTGGTCTGACAGCAGAGGAATATCAGCAGCACACACACACACACACACACACACACAGTCAGCTGTGTAACTGAAGCCATAAATAGTGATTTCTCTCAACATGCAGCCAGAGCAGCATCAGCTGAGTGACCCAAACACAAGCCCTTCACTCTCACTCCATTCCTGTCTGTCTCACTCTCACTCCATTCCTGTCTGTCTCACATTCACTCTCACTCCATTCCTGTCTGTCTCACATTCACTCTCACTCCATTCCTGTCTGTCTCACTCTCACTCCATTCCTGTCTGTCTCACATTCACTCTCACTCCATTCCTGCCTGTCTCACATTCACTCATTCACAGACTCCTGTCTGTCTGTTTGTCTGCCTGTTGGCTTTTCTTTTATTATATTCCTCTTTTTCTTTCTCTTTTCCTGTCTGTCTCTCTTAGGTTTCTGTCTCACCCATTACCTGGCTGTCTGTTTGCCTGTCAGTCAGGCTCTACTTTTATTATATTTCTTTTTTCTTGTTCTTTCACTCTGATCCTGTCTGTCTCTACCTTTTCTTCCTGTCTGCCTGTCTTACTCTCACTCACCCTTTTCTTGTCTGTCTCTTTGCACAATTTACACAAATATGAATATTAACATAAGCCTGATCTCATGCTTGCCGCAGATACAGTAGACACTCCTGTCTGTCTGTCTGTCTTGGTCTGTCTCACTCTTTTCACTTTTTGTCAGCAGTTTTAATTCAGAATCACGCAGTGGACGTGCATTCCAGAACCACAATGAGACGCCACCTCAGAGCTTTACTGTAACTTACCGCTTTCTGAATGCACAAAGTACCAGAATTTATGATTCAGAATCTGTCCGGGGTTTTGGATTCTGTGATGGAAGAAATGAAGAGGTTTCCTCAGACGGATATAACGCAAAGCAAGCGTGTTATCATATGTGCGGTCCAGACATTTGTTTACAGGTTTATTAATTAATCATTCAGAAGCATTCAGACTTTCGCTGAATGATTAGAAACGTTAAAAGTAACACAGATGAAACATTTCGATCTTCCTTTATTTGTCCTAAACCTGTATGATGTGTATTAATAATTTCATACCTCTGCACTTCCTGTTTGAGTGTGAGTTATGAAGGTTTACAGTTTGTTGCTCTTCTGTTTTTTCTCTTCCTTTTAGAGAACAACTGATGATGGTTTCATTCTGCAGGAAAGAACCACTTGCTGAGGAAAAACATTTCTGGGTAAAAATGAAAGAGAAAACATCTAAGCAATGACATTTTCATCCACTAGTGAGTAATAATGAGTTTATGAGTGATGCACCCCGGAACTACATCATGACAGAAGAATCTAGAGATGATCACATAATACATGCACACAAACTTTAGCATCTCGCTCTCTCTCTCTGCAGTAGCTGGAGAGTTGAACCTATTAACTCGTATACGAGCAGCAAGAGAAACAAACATTTGGATTATGATGTGCAGTGTGTCCAGATCCAGATAATAAAGGCAGATCCCACAGGAATGTGAAGATATTCAGAGGTTTATTAAACGGAAACAGACAGAGGCTTCAGGGAGCTACTGGAGGAGATGAGAAGGAGGAAACTGTGTGTGTGTGTGTGTGTGTGTGTGAGAGATAATATACAGGAATTAACCCCGATCTGTTCAGCTCAGTACGGGTTGGTTAGGACCTGATGGAGGCTCTGTGGAGAGGATAAGGGATAAAGATAAGTGCCTGACAGTGTGACAGACTCATGCATTATAATATAAAGATGTGCGTCCAGTCTTTCATGTGCTGGTGTGTTTTATAGATCTGTATAATATCTAATCTATGAAATTGATCATCTTTCTTTTGAACAGTGCAGCTGCTTCAGACAAAAAACATGTTGCTGGTCAACAGAAGCCATTTTTAATTTGCTGGATTATTGTAGGTAAGACGTTTGTCTCAAACACTGTGAAGTGAAATCATCCACAAAATGAAAACTGCAGGACAAATACTGTGAGAATAAAATCTCACAGTAGCCATAAAATGTTTCATATTTAGAAGCTACGACAACTGACTGTTTTTCTCCTCAGAATGAAAATGTATGTAAATGTATTTGATTGATAACTGTGAAGTGTCTCTGAGCTGCTTTACAAACTCTTCTACAAGCCCTCCAGCATCTCCTCAGCAGTTCCTCCTCAGAACTTTCTCATAGTCATATTTTACCAATGGAAAGATCTCCAGGGAACCACAAAACATTTCAAGAACTCAAATTAACCTACTTACGGTTCCTTGGCTAGTGAAGGATCTTGAACTTGTTTTTTGGTAAAGCATGTAATGGTCTATTTTTAAATATTACTCACTAAATATGATTCAGTGTAAATCAGTGTGAAATTCTTTCATAGATCTTTGTAGAGACGTCTTTGAAGATCTGAATTCTCCTCATTATTTCAGTTCAAAAGGATCAGATATCAGTAGTTCTGAGCTCTGTGGTTCCAGTCAGTGGAGTTTTGTACATTTTCCCAGTTCGCCCAGTACAAAAGGGCCCATTAAATGTAACTGAATGGTGAGTGTGTACACAGCGTCCACAGAAAGAGATCTTTCATGAGAGCAACACAACTTCTCCCTCTCTTTCATTCTGTTTTACTTTCTCATTCTCTCTTTCTCACTTTGCAGCTCGTGAGATGATGAATATTGGACAGATGAAATGATGCTAAAATTCCAGAACAAAATGATGTTCAACAAACCTGAGAGAGACTGACTGGAGGAAATAGACGGGCTTAGCCACCTTAGTTAGGTAAGTAGGTAGGTACTGGTAGGTAGTTTCCAGTTAACAACATTAGGTTGTAAAAATGTTTCTCTGATGTTTCCATTACGTTACAAAAACGTTCATGTTATTTTGAATGTTCTAGGAATGTTCAAAACGTTTTTATGCATTATATTTTAAAAATGTTCCGCTAACAACTTGACAAATGAAAATTAACGGTTTTGATATATGATATAAAGCATTGAAAAAAGTTGTACTAATGTTGAAGCAGGAATGTTTTTTGATAACTTTGAAAGAACTTTCACAGAGTGTCAGCCAACGTTCTGAGAACATTCCTTGTGTTTATAAGTGATTCTGCATGAGTGTGCATACAAACATGCGTTTGTGAATCTATACGGGTGGCCGGAGGGTGTAGGGGGGTTATTGATCCAGCGTGTTTAAGAATGCAGGAGCACAGAAGCCAAACCCCCCCTCAGGGCAAGAGACGCCCTCCAATCAATAGTGAGAAAGATCATTAACTCTGCCTGAAGCACAACCTCACACTTCTGTCTTACCCCTAAATATAATCCTCAGCCTGCTGACATTATTTGATACATCACAAAACATTATTTGAACACTTAAATGTCTTTTTATTTTCTGTTGAGTAAGGCATTGTTTGACACGTTTCTCTATCCCAGCTAACATATTCAAGTTATATGAACGTTTCCCTAACATTTCCATTAAATAACAAATAGTGAATGTGTTAATTTGAATGTTCTATAAACATTCAACACATTCATTTTTTTAGATGTTGGTTGGTTGGTGGTTTGGTTATAAGAACGTTATTCAGACGTTTTTAGTTTCTAAAACAACATAACAACATTTTATATAGCGTTTGAAAAAGTTACTACTAGCATTACTTCAAGAATGTTCTAAAAACATTAGCCAACGTTCTGAACGTTCCCTGTTAGCTGTAATGTGTTCAGTACTGCCGTGTGTGCAGTACTGTTATGTGTTCAGTACTGTAATGTGTTCAGTACTGCCATGTGTGCAGTACTGTTATGTGTTCAGTACTGCCATGTGTGCAGTACTGTTATGTGTGCAGTACTGTTATGTGTTCAGTACTGCCATGTGTGCAGTACTGTTATGTGTGCAGTACTGTTATGTGTTCAGTACTGCCATGTGTTCAGTACTGCCATGTGTTCAGTACTGCCATGTGTCCCTGTGCCATTCCACTCCTAAAACACTTCTTTAATGTAGCACTTTCAGACAGCCAGGCTATTGTTTCACAGAGATCATTAGCTTGTGGCAGACCTTTGCTCAGTTTTTCCCAAAGCTTGCTGGTTTCTACAGTGTGTGTGGTTGATTTATCTTACGTGTGTGTTGCCTGGATATGATGTAGAGGGGAAATTTTTCCAAGAAGCTTTTTTCTTTAGATTAAGAACAAAAGGCCCCGACAGCTTCAGAATGGGTAGATTTAAAGGCGCCGGTATATGTCACTTATTTTTACTGCTCTGACAGACTTCCTCCTCATGGGTTTAGATTCAGTGTATTTAAATCATGTAAAGACAGACTGAGCTTGGCAGAGCATTTATAAACTCATACAGCCTAAAAGTTTCAGAGTATAAAGGAAGAGACATGATTCACTTATTAAAATGTGAGATTTGTTAACAATGTCTGTTGACAGCTTGAGTAAATGGTGCAGGTCCCAAAAGGAACTTTTCCCAAGGAAACGTGTATTGCTTTTAACATTGACATTTCAAAACAATAGACATCTTTCTGAACTCACTCATAGTCATAAAAAGTAAGCTAGTATTTATGTTGCCTATATTGTACAATTCTACCTGTAGTACATTCATTTAGCTGGTTTTAGCTGGTTTATCAAGCTGGTTAACAGGATTATGGCCACTGTTTCAGCAGGTGAAGCTGGTCCCAGCTGACCTACAAGTTAAAGCCAACTTGTCTAACTAGAAGACGACCTTGACCAGCTTTGCCAGTCTGGGAGCCCCAGGTTAAACATGAGTTTAAACAGCTATTTCCAGGCTAAACCAGCTTACCAGTTTAGGCTGCACAAGCGTTTTCATTTTATTCCTAGTTCAGTGCTGTCTCGGTTGAGATGCATTGTGGGATTGACACGGCACGCTAGCCACAGTGGATCATACGATAAAACTCTTGCTCCAGAAATCTCAGGTGCTCTGCAGCCAGCAGGTGCAGGTGTGACTGTAAAGAGAATTCAGTTATTTGTAAATCATGAACGGAAATGCTGGTGGAAAACTTTTGGAACGAGTCTGTGTAACAATTTGTGTCCAGACCAGCCGTTGTGTCAAGACCAGTCCAAAAGAGAGACGTCATTAAAAACGCCATTAACAACAAATTCAGTTGAGTTCAAATTCAGATGTGGCCAAACCATTTAAATTACAGGAGTGACCGCCTAAAACTTCAGGTAGGGTCGACTGCATTTTAAATCAGTGTCATGTGAACAGGGGCGGAGTCAGCTACAACTTCAGCATAAATATGCCTCAGTCCAGAGATTGTTTGCCAGAATTTCTGCTACAGATCACACACACTGATCTGTGTGATACTGTTACACACACATAATGAATATGATTCTTGGAAACGGTTTTATACAGACCTTAAAGTAGCTTTGTTAGTCATTGAGTAGTTTTGAAAGTGGTTCGTTTTGTGGCGTGTGTGTGGGACAGAAGTGTGGTTTCTGACTCAGTAATTACTTGCATTTCCATGCCAACACGCCTAGAAAACACTCCAACACACACTCTCTCGCTCTCGCTCGCTCGCTCAGTCATTGCATATATGGTCTCACGTCCTTAATAAGATGTATTTTTCCTGTCACCTCTGCTTGTTTTTAGTTTCGGATCCTCTTGGCTATTTTTTACATTTATACTGCATTAAATTTTTTAAAAGAGAGTGAGTGAGTGAGTGAGTGAGTGAGTGAGGTTGGATGAGTGAGTGAGTGAGGTTGGTGAGTGAGTGAGGTTGGTGAGAGAGTGAGTGAGTGAGTGAGTGAGTGAGTAAGTGAGTGAGTGAGTGAGGTTGGTGAGNAGAGTGAGTGAGGTTGGTGAGAGAGTGAGTGAGTGAGTGAGGTTGGTGAGAGAGTGAGGTTGGTGAGTGAGTGAGTGAGGTTGGTGAGAGAGTGAGTGAGGTTGGTGAGAGAGTGAGTGAGTGAGTAAGTGAGTGAGTATGTGAGTGAGTGAGGTTGGTGAGAGAGTGAGTGAGTGAGTGAGTGAGGTTGGTGAGAGAGTGAGTGAGGTTGGTGAGAGAGTGAGTGAGTGAGTGAGTGAGTGAGGTTGGTGAAGTGTAAAATGGTTCACAGACGGGCCAGGTCATGTTTTCATTTAAATCTCAATGATGTCCACAGGTGTGTGTGAGGGTTCGGTTTTGGGGGAGGGCTGTCATTAGCCCGATATTAGAGCAATTGAAGTCTACGAGATGTTGTGATTGATGTAGTGAATCAAACCTGTGTGTGTTGTAGAGAGAGAGAGAGAGAGAGAGAGAGTTCTGAGACCCGCAGCTTCATTAATCCATTTCATATGCATGAATCTGTGTGAGCATGTTTATGTTTGTCTCTCAACACACACACACACACACACACACAGCTTCTGTTCCTCATTAAGCAGGAGGCTCTTTCATGGTCAGGTCCAATAAAACATGAGTCTGTGTGGAGCAAACAGGGCCAGAGAAGCTTATCTGTGTGATTATTCCAGCAGAACTCGGAGCAGATCTTCCACCACCTGTCACCACAACCAGTTCAGCCCAACTAACAAACTCAAGCTGTAAGAACATTTCCATGAAGTAACAAAAATGTTAAAAATGTTGTTTTAACCATTTTAGGTCATTTTTTATACATTGTATTAACGTTATTGCTTAGTTACAGAAACATTATTCAAACATTTTCTTTATTCAGTAATGTTTTTAAAAATGTCCACTTAAGACCACTTAAGAATAATGTTTTTGATATTATATGTTTAAAAAATGTTCCTCCAAGAACATTGTTATCATGTTAATATTAAAGGTTTGTGGTTTGTTCAGTATGAGCCGTAGTCCGCATCAATCAATATTCTTGTCATGTTTATAGCTGATCTTTAGCTTTAATACAGCAGGCCTCTACTGTAAATATTACTGTAAGTCTAACGTAAGACAGAAAACGCTTCTTGTTTGTGTCCATGTTTAATAAAAACCAAAGGCAATGATTAAACAAACATTTTAATGTCCAGCGCCTCTCACAGAAGATTCCCTTTAAATTATTCACATGTAGAACTGATGCTTACTGACTCGTGATAGACGAGCGTGTTTAGATGTGTCTGCAGGAGAACACCTTCTGGTGACATCACAGACATGTGCAGCTGTGTTGTGATGACCAGGCATGTGAGTGAGCAGAGATGAGTCAGTCCTCCCCAAAAGAGCTTTGATCACATGATACAGGTCCCAGACCACTGAATGCTCTGAGGGGTTGACTTAACAAGCACACTCACACACACACACACGTGAGCAATCACATGTGAGACTGGCGTGTGGGTCGACACACACTCTGATCCACCTCTGGGTAATAACTGTGCCATGAAATTCAGCTCAGCTTAACTGAGCTCTGAGTGCCACTGTTTCACTTATTCTTGTTTCCATGGAATGAATGTGTTTCTCGTTCACAGAAATGGCATCAGACGTGACAGAACTACCAGTGGGACTCGCTGTAGATAACTGCATTTGTATTTGCTTTGTGTTCATGGATGGTGATTATTATATGACACTGATAGATTGAGATTTTCATCATTATGAATTTGATTTTGTGCATCTTATGAATGATTCTGTTTGTTTAAATGAAGAAACTGACTTGTTTAACTCATTTCCTAAAGTATCTGCATAACATTTTACATCATTGTATCAAATAAAGAATTTTAAGTAGTTCACCCAAAAATTTTCTTTTTTACCTCATTTACTTTTTTACCTCATTTTACCTCATGTTCTGTTCCGTTTTCTGTGGGGAACAAAAGTAGAAATGTTTGGATCTTTATTCAGCTACACTACAGACCAACATGGTCGCATACTCATTTTTTATGAATATTTTGTGTTTTTAATTTTAGAATAATAGCAAACTCATCCAGCCTCTGGAAGCATGCGAATTAAAATGTGACAAAAAATTCTAAACTATTTTAAGTTTAAAATGTGTCATATTTATTCTTTCAGAAATGTTTTCTTGGCATCATCCTGAGATTGTTTTTTAACAGTGTGCTGCGTTCTTCCTGGAGACTTTGTTCAGTCTGAACCACCGATTTCAAACACATTTTGTTATTCTAGTGTAATGGAGGAAATTATTATGTTTCCACAATTTTTGTCTACAAAGCATTTCCGACATTTATGACTTCAGATCGTAAGATTTTTAAGATCATGAGAAACATTTTTAATCAAGCGACCTCAAACTTTTGACCGGTAGTCATATACCACGACACTTTATAGTGACGGCAGGTTTCAGAAAGAACCATCAAATTCATATTTCATATGTGCTGTATATTTCAGGTGATCATGGCTTGTGGGAGTCTGTGTGTCTGGGTCCAGTAACAGTTGGACCTCTGACTCATATAAACCTCCAGCAGTCAGATCTGTCTGTGTAAGTCACTGCTGTTACTGTTACCCGTTTAAAATGTCATTGTTCCTCATCATAATTCTGTTTCTATTCTGTCTTCTTTATACAAAGTGCTGCTGTACATTTCCTGTGAATTATATTTTAATACACTGCCGCCCCTCATTGTGGCCCAGGGGCTCGTCTTCTCTCAGTGTTCCCTGTCATGTTTGTCAACGGCAGGCCTGAGACATGACTCACTCGCCTGTCAAGAAACATCTCGGGGTGTGTGTGTGTGTGTGTGGGGGGGAGTCGCAGGCGAGCTGCGGCTTGTTCAGAAATTTACTGCGTCTTTGAAGCATGTCGAGATCTTGCCTGTCCACGGAGGGGTTGACAGTCTGAGACTGTAATAAATATGGCAGAAAATTACATGAGCTACATGACATAAAGAGGCTGGTTTCTACTCTGTGATTTATCTCATAAATAATTCAACATAATCTTCCACTGGCTTGTTGAGAGTTCATTTTGTGGATGATAGAAACGGAGATCATTTCCCTAGACCAAAAATCCTGAAGGAATTTCATTTTATACGTTTGATTCTGAGAATCCTTTTGGACATTGTGTAACATTTTTCTCTCTGTTTGTATTGGAAGAATTGCGTCTTGCTGTTGGTCAGATACAGGAATTCATGTGAGAGTCCAAACAGTTTCATTTCTTTTACATGTCCCAGAAGACCACTAAAACCATTTTGTTGATCATACTGGAGCGGATTTATATTTCTAAACAGTCTCTTTACCTTACCCAGTTTCACAACTGTAGGTTTATATTAATGATTTATCATTTGTGCTGTCAGGTCTGGTTTTGTGGGAAGTGTCTGTTTATATTTAACACGACTAATGAATGTGTAGATTAACCTGCAATTTTGTGTCAAACAGAGATGGCGGTAGAAAGTTCGACAATTACGGATTTAATATGGAAAGCCAAAAGTTTAGACTTTGTAGCACAAAACTGGATCAGAAATGTTAAATAATAAAGTCTTTTTATCACGCACATCATGTGTTGTGATGGCATTCATGACTGAAATTCCCAGTAGGGTCTTTAACATTGTTTCAAAATTATGGCAGAAATTCCGAATTCCTCTACAAAATGTTATAATACAGTGATACTGGTGTCTGCGGCCAGATCCAAATCCCAAAACAAGATCAAATTCAAAACCAGAATTTCCCCAAATTACCCCGATCTCAAAGATCGTTATCCTATACTGGAGTGATTGTTTAACTGGCCTGTGGGGAAACGCAATCTCTTCTTCATTGGCCGGCGGACTGATTTGATGTAACATCCTGTGGAATATCGTGGCAGACGAACCCGATGCCCTGCAGATGGTGCCTTCGCTCGCCAGCCCCGCTCATCCGCGCATTCGAGCCACTGCGAGCGCAGCAGACGCACCTCACCGCGCACCGCAGCCGAGCGCGCCGGACCGTGCGCTCCAGTGCCGTACATGTCATTCCTCTCTCAGCGTAATAAGTTATTCTGCTCTTCTTTCTCGTAGGATTGCGCACTGTTGTAATGCGGGATCTCAACTCGATTTAATTCAAGTCATTGAATAAGAAACTGTGCGTGGGAACGAACCGGTGCGCTTTCAAGTCTGCGGAGCAACATACCGGGAACCGGAGGTTTTAGGCGCATCAGCTGATGCGTTTAACCGCGTAGGAACGGACGCGCTTCTTTTGGATTTGCTCACTCGTGTGGAGCCCAGGATGGGATTTCTCGTGCTGCTGGTTCTGTGCGCTCTTACCGGGCCGGTGTTCGGGGACAGTAAACCCAAGACATGCTCGGACCTCCGGCTGTTCTATAACAGCAAAGGGTTCAATCTTAACGGAGCCCCGCAAACGGAAATATCCGGTAAGTGAGACGGTTTATTGGTCTTGTTGTGTTTTTGCGCGACTGACACTAACAGTGACCCAAACTCGAGTGCAACATTTATAACATTATCTAGCTACAAGCTACGCACATTTGTGTCATTGTATTGTTTATTAATACAGCAATTACAGTACAAAACACGAATACAGTAACTTATGATATGTGTATCTTGTACATATAAATTTCATTCCTACCCATACATCATTTATACAAAAATTTATACACACTTTTATTTCTGGTAATTTCTGGAAAATCAGATATTGTCTCAGCTGTGTGTCTAACAAACGTGACATTACATTACATTAGCTGTGACTGCTGTCACTCGATCAGTCTCTGTGTGTGTGTTTCATGGTTATATACAAAGATTTTACTGGGATTTTTCTGCACTCTGAAAGTTTCTGGTGCGTGTGTGTGTGTTTTGGGGTGGGGTGCAGTTGATTCTCATTCGGTTACCCCACAGGCATGAGTTTTTGTGTTTGATTTTTGAGACCTATGATGTAAGAATTGATTTGACCTCTGATCTTGAGCTGGACTGTGAGGGGTGTGTGGTTCGCTGTCGACACAGATAGAGAAGCAGAGAATTCATTCTTCTGACACACTCAAACCTCAGTTTCTCTTTGTTTCACTGAAATATTTCTCTACTGGCTAAACTTCTGCAGCCTGGCCACGTTTATATTCATCATCCTTCGTGTATGACGCAGAATCTGATCTCGGCTGGTATTCCCTAATGATTTGGAAAGTGTCCTCAATTTAGGAAATGAATTGAGGTGAAAATCAGATGTTAGCTGCTGGAGATTAATGTGATGGTCTTCTTATCCTTCATCACACAGATTCATCATGTCCTCACCATGTCCTCACATGTAACCTGTGCTGGTTAGATGGTTTTACTTCTGAATGTCTGGAGACATGCCTGACTCTCTCACACCTCTTTACAGAGAGAATGACATTTAATTGAAAGTGATTGTTTGGGAGTTAGTCGTTTCCCTCAGGAAATTATACTGCTTATTTATTTATTCATTTTTAGCTGAGGTCTTACTCTCAAGCGTGATGCTGTGACAATCTGATTCTGTTTTTTTGTGAATATTAAAGTGGCATGAATCTTGTCAGCTGTCCAGATGGAAATTCTCATTCAGAGCTTCGTTTTGGTGACTTTGGTGAATCCGACCGTTATCCTGTTTTTCTCACTCATTTTCCTTTCTGTTCAGTGATCAGAATGAATCTACGATGGATGAATCGGATTCAGGGACACGTCTTAAAGGATCAGTTCACCCAACATGAAAGAAAAGTCTTTTACTCACAGGGAGGAAACTGTTCTTTCCCAGAATTTTTTACAGCTCACAAGACACGAGTTTTTGCTTATGTTTCTTTTAACTGTTAACATTCCCAGAGGAAAATGTTATTTCTCAGAGGAGCTCGTTCATAGCTCAGAAGGTTTGACCGGAGATCTCATCACATCACATCATGAGACTCGACCCAGAATCTCCTCAGTGTAAAGTTCTGACCCGAGTTCTGGTTAATCAACAGCACACGCGCTCATTTAAACGCAGATGGGTTCTATCATTCACATGCGTTCTGCTCTATTGATAAATGAGTTATGATGTTCCCCTAGTGGTCTGGGTGGGGGTTCCATCATAACAGAAATGGCACACCCTGCAATCAGCCCAAACCACTGGAGCGACCCACACCAGTGAGGATCCTGTGAGAATACACAACCATAATCTGTGACTGACCTCATTTCTGATCAACATTAATGTGCTTCAGCGCTACAACTGGATGCCGCGTGTCAGATGTTTCCTAATGTTTCCAGTTTTGTAATATTCCCGTTGGGAAAAGCAAGCTTCATTTATTTACATGTATGCGTTTGCCAGATGCTTTTATCCAAAGTGGCTGCGTTCCAGTTCTACATCTTTACAGCTAGTGTTTTTCTTGAGATTCAAACCCATGATGTGGGTGTTGCTAGCATCTGCTCCACCAGTCAAGCTAAGTTCAGCTCTCGTTTATCCTGATTGACTTTGTATGTAAGAGTTGCATATGATGCAACAGCTTTCTGCTTTCAGAAAGATCAATGGAAAAGAAATCTGACTGGTTGACGGCATCTGATTGGTTAAGACATCTGATTGGTTAAGACATCTGATTGGTTAAGGCATCTGATTGGTTAAGGCATTCTGATTGATTAAGGCATTCTGTGGTCACTCATCACATGAACTTGCACCTGCACCTGCAAATGTTCCATTGTTTACCTCAACGGTCAGTCAATATAGGTTTCCAGTGACTAACTGGTAAAATATTTAAACCAGTCCACACAATCCAAAATAAGTGGATGATGTAATAAAAAACAATTGCTCAACAAGAGCTCAGATGGAAGAAACAGGGCTTTATAAAAATATTACAAACATTTAACCTGTTGCATTTCCAGTCACACATACTGTCGAATGACAGTGATGATGTGTAGCGCCCCCTAGCTGTGTCCTCAGAGATGGATCATAAAGAAGCTGTAACTTCAGTCAGGTTATAGTCGTGTAAACCTCATGATGAGGCCCTCAGGCTGTCAGGGCCCACAGCATGATTGCCATGCCTGCTGGGGCCAGACGGTGCTTTCTTTAAAGTCAAATTTCCCATAGACTCCATGCTGGGTGTATGAATGATGTTGTACGGTTTATAGCACTGAGTTTACTGATGCGTGTGTGTTGTCTGTGCACAGATTCATTGTGTTGTCCCACTGACTTGTCTGTATTGGTATAAATGCATTGATTTTAGATGTTTGTTGCGGTCGTATACACACACACACACACACACAGTGAGGTGTGTATAATGCTTTAAGTTCCTTTGGATAAAAGTGTCTGCCAGATGCATTAATATAAATGTCCTGTTTGAGGTTAAGTGTGTGTGTGTGCAGCAGGAACGTTTTGTGGTGTAAATCTGCAGTTCAGAACGAGGCCTGCTGAATTATTAGGCACTGAATATGACTAATAACTGACTGAAATTGTAATACATGCAGCATCATGGACCGCTGCTCAGCCTTCCTGTGAGCACATAGACCTCCCAGAGGAGAGAGAGAGAGAGGGCGAGAGACAGAAGAAGTGACAGGCCAAGGTGACATTTGGATAAAGACATCTTTGATGGATTGAGAGAGAGAGAGAGAGAGAGAGAGACATTCCACACACAGCAGCTACCTGTGTATATAATTTTCATAATCTAAAGGTCAGTTTATAACACAAACTGCTAGGCTATATCAGTGTGTATGTGTACAGTATATACAGTATGTATTTACAGTATGTGTTTTTAAACAGCAGCATTGGTATTTCTCAGACGCTATGGCTAAAATGACTTTGTGGTTCTAGTTAGTGGGTTTGGTCATTTTCCTATTGAAAAATGGCTAAAACCAATCTAAGCTGGTTTGTCTATCCAGATATACATGTGGACTTCCAGTGTACAGCTGGTTATCATGGCAACAGCACAGTGGTTCTAATGTAGCATTTAATTCACGCAGAACCAAAGCTTAGAACCTAAAAGTTCACTCTCATCCAATGTGACCCTTGCATTCAAGAGTTTATCAGTATGTGTGTTTCCTGGGACTCAAACCCACAACCTATGTGCTGCTAACACAATGCTCTGGTAATTGAGCTACAGGAACTGCTAATGCAGATCTAGTTGATGTTATACACATGCGCTTTGACATGTTTTGACAATACTGTAATTCGTTATAGTCGTGGCATTGAGGATCTGTTGACCCTGACTCAGGGAGGGTGGGGGGTGGGTTTTAATAGTTATAATTCAAAGCACATTCCTGGTTCGAGCTAGCCTTGATGATTCATCATAAAATACCAAAACCTTACGCTGCAGTTATACAGAGATACTGCGTTCAGAATGATCTAACCCGTGTCTTCTCTCTGAACCTCATTACATGACATCCTGTACACACACCACAGATAAACATGTCAAACTAAAGACATGCTCTTAATATCTTACAGCAGTCAATACATATGGGCTTTTGTTAGTGAACACAATCAGATTTTGTACCGTACGCTCTGGTGGAGCAGAAGATTAGCAGTGATTAATAACTGAAGGAAAATTAGCCGCGTTCTTCACCGAAAGCTAATGAACATTTGATGGCACTTCTAATTCTGTCAGTTGTTTTGCATACAGTTCAGTTATTTTGTCTGACCTCTCAGCTAACAGGGAAGTTATCAAAAACATTCTTGCGGCAACATTAGTAGAACCTTTTTCCTTAAGGTTACATATCACATATCAAAAAACGTTGTTCTTAAGCAGTTAGTGGAACGTTTTAAAAACGTTCAAAAAGTTTGAATAACATTTCATAGCCGAGCAATAATGTTAATACAAGGTTTAAGAAACGGAATGTTGTGAATGTTCCTAGAACTTTCCAAATAACCTTCTGAATGTTTTTGTTACTTAATGGAAACATTAGGGAAACGTTCTTACAACCTAAAATTGTTAGCTGGGTTAAACCTCTAGAGAAGCTGAGCGTTAAACTTCTACAGGTCAGAAATGAAGGCGGGTCGGGACAAGAGACACAACTCAAGAGAGCCAAAGACAGAGAAATACAGAGATCAGAGATCTGGGACAGTACGCGCTCCCGAATCAGATCAAGGAGGCGCAGCAAAGACTTCTGAGGGATTTGGGTGAGCGGTTTGTTCTCACAAGTGACTCTCAGTGGGGTGTCCTGTTAAAGTTGGGCTGAGCTAAAGTTGGGTTTCATGTCAGGAGCTTGTGGTGCAGCTACAGTGGAGTGGGAGGAGAGCTGGTGTTGAGTTTGGCCAGGCTCAGAGCAGCTGTGAGGAGGTGTGGGAAAATGAGAGAGATTTCAGAGCCCCTGACGTAATAACAATCATAACAGTGCTTATGAGAAACTGTGTAAAACACACGTTCTGTACAGTGAGGTTCTGCTGTGGAAACACGCTGTGAGGGTGTCACAGGTGGACGCTGGGAGAAGCGACACTGTGGCTTTGAATCGCTCAGACACTGTGTGCTGACCAGGGTCACGTTCCAGTCATTTGATTTGTTCTCACTTGAAGTGAAAGTGCTTCAAGCACACAGCCAATCAGAACACATCTGTTTTAAATACAGATATACCCATGAGTGGTGCAGGAGTTTAACTTTAAAAGAACTTTAAGAGAACATTAGGCAATGTTCTGAAAATGTTCCCTGTTAGCTGGTAGACATCTTTTCCTGCTCATCATTCACTCGTCCAGAAGAAGCTGATTGGTGGATACAGGGAAGATCTCTGTGGTTCTGGTGTGTGATTTGGTGTTCATTATCATTCTGTGGAAAACGCTGCTCAGAAGCTTCACTCAGCTGAAGAGAATGACTATGTTTATCTGTGGAACGCTTGTTTAGCTGAGAAAACACAGTGTTGTGCAATTCATGATTGTGTCATGTGATATCACTCCAGTTTGATGCTTCTTTGACTCTTATATTAATTTATTATGAGCGTAATGAGAATCGTCATGGTGACAGCAGGGCCTGTTCTCCTCCGAGGCAAGCTGAAGTCAAGTGCTACATTGACAGGCACATCATGGTTCACACTTATATGGGGAGTAAACCTGTAATCTTTGAGTTAGCAGCAGAGATCTTTGACCATTAAGCTGAATCACAAATCCACACGGAAGAATGACGAATGGATGAGAGAGAGAGACAGTAAGACAGAGAGAACTGCTGACACATCAGTAGTATCAGTAACTCTTCTAATCGTCATTACAGAACATTACATTAGACCATGACAGAAGAATGTGATGTTATGTGATTTAGCAGTAGACGTTTCATTGCTTTAAATCTTCTCACCCTTTCAATTTTCTGTAGAGAATGTGATCAGACTTTCTGATTCATTAATTCCAGTTTCTGACAGCAATTAAATGACGGTCATACTGTCATCTGAAATCATGTAATTAATGATTGAAATATTTCCCATTGTCCCAATAGTTTCCCATTGAAGTGTACAGTTCGTTAAACTGTCAGTTTATCTTTGTTCCGTTTAAACTTTGCAATGTGCTACTGAGTCGTGGCATTTTTACAGGTTGTCGGTATAAAAACAAAGCCAAAAATTAAAAGGTGGTTCATTATCAATTGATTTTAGCAAAAACGTTTAGCGGAAGATTTTAAAAAGGTGTCTGGTGACTGTTTTATGATTTAATATGAATTATGGCATCAAAAAGAAAATAAACAACATGAATACAATCATATACAGCAAGAGGAACAGTGGTTTCAGATGACACACTGCAGTGTCAGCCCAAGATCTCGTACGGTGCAGCTCTGTGTGTGAATGAGGCCGCCCAGCTGTTGGGAATCTGAGTGATTAGCATCGTTACATAAGCGCACTGAATCTGACTGCTGCTCATTTGCTCTGACGTCATGCATGAACTCAACTGTTTATATGTTGGCTGGTGTTGACCTTTGGAGACAAGATGGAGTGAAATGAGGAACAGAGGAACATATTTCTTCTGTCACTTTTTCCAGCGCCGACCTAGACTTGATTAGCAGAAACGTTCACTAGCTAAATGCGAACAAATCATAGATTTCTGTTAAAGGCAATTAAAGGCAGGCAATTGTTTCTAGACAAATTTTTTTGTCGTGCTTCTGGGAAGTCTCTTCACATCCTGACAGCAATCACTAAGTGGTCTAAATAAATATATATGTAGATGCAGGACCATAAAGTGTTCATCCAATCGTTGCATTTGGTCCAAAAGTTGTTCATAATTATTACAGACTATTGGCATATATATATATTTGTTTTTAGAATAATTATTTTTTAGCAGAAACAGTGAAATCTGGTGTTTACAAATGCAGTGTGAGTCACCATATGTTTTCTGTGTATGTCTAAAGCTTAATTATAAAGCGACAGATCAAATGACAAGCAGGTTTTTGTTCCTGTAATTCGGCACATGACGTGTGTGTGGCGTTATATAAAGTGAGCAGTATCGTCTATTTCCAAATTCACTTGATTTGCTCACACTATGTGGTGCTCCCCATGTAGTGCATGAGTGAGCGCATCAGTGATTTTGGACGGGCTGTATGCATGACTGTGTAAACGGCCTCTGAGATATTCTCTCATGTGCCCGTCACTTCTGTTGGCTATTTTCAGATGCGCTCAGAAAGTCCCCTGTCTTTGTGATGATGTTTATGTTGTTACTATAGCAACAAATCTAGATTCATTAGATATTGATCTCACTGTCTGAACATACTAATCACAGTTTGACAGCAAAACAACTGTGTAAACAGTCAGTACTAATAATTCAATTTTTTATGGGGACATTCACTAGACGTAGTTTTGTATACTGTACAAACTGTACATTCTAAACGCTACACTAACTCTACCCCTAAACCTAACCCTCACAGAAAACTTTCTGCATTTTTACATTTTCACAATAAATCATTCTGTATGATTAAGCTTGTTTCCTCATCATGGGTTTCGGGAGAGTGTGTACTTATATAACTGATGAGTGTGGACAGTGTCTGGCTTCTCTAAGCTTTAGCTGGAGTTACAGATGTGACAGTGTTTGCTGTTCCGGGATCAGATCATCCGTGTATGTTACTTGAAAGCTCAAACTAATGCTACATTTGTGCTGTCGTGTACGATTTCTGGGATAACCAGTGAGCAGATTTACCATCATGTACTTTTGTGCTTGATCAGGACCTGTGTGTGTGTGGTACTGGTATTCAGTACATTATGGGGACCATATGTCCCCGCGGGTATAGTAATACCAGTAAATCTTCACCTTTGTTGACATTTTTGTTGGTCCTTATGAGAAAACAAGCTACATACAGAATGATCTATTATGAACTCAAAACTCAAAGCACGTGTGCGAGTCGTAAAGAGGGATAAATGTTCAGTTGAACATATGGATTTTAGTTCTATCCGTATGATAGGTTAGATAAATATCACATTTTGTAGCGTTACATTTTTGATGGTTCTGTTAAATGATCTTGAGTTTCCTCTAAAGAATGAAGACTTTGGGCCACAGCAGATTTTAGATGCTTTACTTTTTTTCTAAGACAAACATTACAAACGTTCGCACAAGCGTTCGCTCAGGTTTGCGCGGTGGCGTTTCAGTTTCGCTTGTCAATAACGTTGCCAGAACGTTACACGGCTGATCGCCCAGCCAACACTGTCCATCATGGCCAATATCATAAGATGTGTTTCATGCGGTCCGAAGACAGTTAATGTCAAACAACTCTTGTCTTAAATTTTACCCAAAGATCTCACTGGATCATATTGTGCAGTTTGAGCAGAAGCTGGGAAAGTGTGTGTGTGTTTGTGTGTGAGATTATTCCACATTTTGGGGCTCCAGTTGTCTGGAGTGTTTAGGCTAATGTTTCATTACTTTACTGAATGATGAGGGTTTTGTGGTTATTTATGTACACACTTCGCTCTGTTTGAGATCATGCTGACATTTCCAATAAGCTGTTTATTCCACATTTGTGCTTCATGAAATTTATGTTCTTTAATTTTTTCATTTCTGTCCGATTGCACAGAGCAGCTTCAGCTGCACAAAACAGCGTCTGCAGGATCCTGTGTTCACAGTTCTAAGTTCTTGATTCGCTTTCATCTTTGTGCCATTTGATACTGTGAGGAAACTGTCAGACAGAACTGAATTCTGAAATTGTTGTAAGTTGTTAGTGGAACATTTAAAAAACATTACACAATTAACAAATGTTTAAGCAACAATGTTAATAGTGTCTAAAAAACTGGGTGTTTCAAGAACTTTTAAAATAACATTTTAACGTTTTTGCTACCTAATGGAAATGTTAGGGAAACATTCTTGCAACCTAAAATTGTTAGGGTAGCTGGGTAGGAGTTCACTTAATAAAGCACTCAGGAGATGGCAAAAATATTTAATAATAATAATATAATAATAAAAATATTTATTGTTTTTGCTGTTTGTTGATGCGTAAAGGTTATGATACAGCACAAAGAATCTTGGATGGCGACATTTTGTTTAGTCTTTTGAAGCAAAAGGCTATTTAAAGACCCTAAAGTAAGATTTGTTTATGATATATTTTACAGTACTGTGTCCATTATTTACCTGTGTGTTGCTGGTTGGATGTTGGCATTCATCAGGTGTTCTACCTGTTCAGAGCCCCACCTGCTGTGCTGTTGTATGTCACTGTATGTGTGTTCCTCCACTGCAGTGCATTATGGGTTAGTAGGCAGCCTGGTATTTATAAACTGCCCTGATGCATGCTGGGAGTCTAATGACATCATGTTGAGATGAAGCAGAGCTGGACCGCGATACAGTGTGTTAAAGTGGCTCTCAGATGTAAGCTTTTCACAGACGCAGAGTGTGAGGGTGAAACTCAGCAGACTGTGTGTTTGAACAGGAGAGACCAAACCACACAACACAACCACACAGTCTGACATCACAGCTGGAGGTCCACGAAAATAGCTGATCTGCTGTAATCCGTTTAGTGTGCATGTCAGTAGAGGTTCTGAAACATTTCTCACATCATGATGTTGACCATATATATATATATATATATATATATTAGAACTTTATTATGTAAGTGTGTTTGGTGCTAAAAGACATGACTTCATGAACAACCTTCATGGAGAAAAATATACAAATAAAATGGTACAAAAGTGAAGCACACTTCACACTTCAGACATAATATCATCATCTCTCCTGTGTGCTTGTGCGTTCCCAGTTAACAAGGAACGTTCACAGAGCGTTAGCTAACGTTCTCTAAAAGTTGTCTCAAAATTTTTAAGTTATTAGTATTTAGTTATTATAAGTTGTTAGTGAAATGTTACCTAATGAAAACATTAGGGTAATGTTCTCACAACCTAACATTGTTAGCTGGCTTGTGCACCTGTGTTGACCTTGGTTTAACAAGAAGGTGTGGACAGAAGCTGCTGCTGCAGAAGTCAGATTATGATCAGCCTGGAGAAGAAGCACTGAGGAGTTTCTCACTGGAGCTGAGGGTTGTGTGAGGGCTGTGTGGGGGTTGTGTGGTGGTTGTGTGAGGGTTGTGTGAGGGTTGTGTGGGGGTTGAGTGAGGGTTGTATGGGGGTTGTGTGAGGGTTGTGTGAGGGTTTGGGCTCTTTTTGTTGTGTTTTGGCAGTGACGTGGTGTTTTGCACTGCTAGCTGAACTTTGTTTTTTCTGCACTTTAACAGAAACACATTCGATGAGACAGAAGGCTTGAAGTTTGTTTCTCCTGGGATTAACATGTCTGAGTAATTGAATATCTGAGAAATATCAAGGCTGTAATCCTTTTCTTAGTAGAGCAGATATTCTTTCCCTCTGTTTTCTCTCTCTCTCTCTCTCTCTCTCTCTCTCTTTCCTTTGACTCACTCTTCTTTATTCCTCCATCTGTTCTGCCAATGTTTCTGTCTTTCACCTGTTTGCTCATCTTTTCTCATTTTCATCTTCAGTTTTTAATGTTTAAATGTCATATTTCTTTACTGGCATGATTGTTTTTTACTGAAAGAAAAGGTCTCCTCTCTTTATTGGATTCAGTAATGCCAGCAATTAGCCTATTAAAAATAATAGAAAATATAGTAAAACACAGGCTTGACTTACTCCTTGCCAGCTAAAAAGCACTGAGGCTTTAGACGTGTGTGTGTGTGTGTATAGATGTGTGTGTGTGTGTTATGAAAGCAGAGCTGACGTGTGTGATTTTTAATCTCTTGGACTCTCGGCTTTATTTACGTTCTGCTCTTAAGAAAGAAAAGAACTCAAGGCATGTTTTTTAAACAGAATCAACAGAGCTTTGTTGCCATGGTAGCAGAGAATTACTGTTTTGCCCTAAGTGCTTGATTGAGCAATATAAGGCAAACACGTGTTTGTTATGCTGAATATCAGCACAGCTCTGCTCATATTCTTACTACAGCGTGACAACCGCTCTTTAAGTTTATATTGAGTAACTTGCTTTTCATAAGATGTATGCAAGTACATCTAAAAATATATATATACTGTATACATCACCATCACTCATGCTCACTCACTCACTCACTCACTCTCACACACACACACACAGTAATAGACAGAAATCACCGTGTCATTTAACTAGAGCATACTTAGTCTGACAGCTGGTCTGTGTGTGTGTCTGTGTGTGTTAAAATTAAGCTGCCAGAGAACATCAGCTCCATCTCTGACAGTCTGTAATTCCAAGCTTGAGCCACTCCAGACAAGCAGGTGTGTGTGTGTGTGCGTGTGTTTCTGTGTGTGTGTGGACCTTGTTTAGCAACATGCCAAAAACCAGTCAAAACACCAGTAAAAACTGCTCAAAACCAGTCAAAACACCACAGTAATCCCCTGGCAACACCCTAGCAACCGTAGTGGTCACTTTTGCAGAGTGTAAAGTGTTTGTCAGTATGAGGTCCTCTAAGATCATGCTCGGACCCTAAAGAACGTCTTTTTTAACATTTAGAGAATGTAAGCCAACGTTTTAATAACATTCTCTGTTGGCCGGGTGTTGAGTGATTTGTTTGGCCGTTTGAGAGCCCTCAAGATAATTGGAGCTCATTTTGAATAGTTTTTCTGTAGGAAGTTTCTTTATGTAACTTTTCCTCCGACAGATGACTTAAGAGTCTGACTCATGCGAGGTCATTCAGATTTAATGAGTAGTTTTTAAAAGAGTTTATACAGCCCAGATGTCTTTGAACAGCGCTTCAGTACTTCAGTTTGTCTCATGTAGCCATTTTTAGACAATGTTTTAGCCTTATTTCTTGGTTATAAGAACATTATTCAACACTGTGTTGAGAACATTTCCTGTTAGCTGGGTAATGTTTATGGTTTGTATTATTTTTCCTTTTAAAACTGTTCCCGTATTGATTGAATGTTTGGAAATATTCCATGGAAAAGATCTTCACAGAGGTCCAGTGGCACATGATCTGACGCGCTCTTTTTGTTTTTGGCACAATGCACAGCGGACTGACAGATTTTCAGCTGAATTAAATGTTTCATCTGTTCGTTCAGCCAGCTTTCTATGATGAGAGAGAGAGAGAGAGAGAGAGAGAGAGAGAGGGACAGTAAGTGTTTTGTATGGCACTGTGGTGAAGGTCTACAGATTGATGTAAGAGTGGCTATCTCTAATATATTTCTAACAGCAACATTTGTACAAACACACGCGTAAAGGATTGTGTTCATTGTCATGACGACACCTTTTAAAACTAATATTTGATTATCCAGAGTGAGAAAGTTCACAGATGAGGTGACTCAGCCAATCAGAGCATCCGGAGGTTGTGAAACTTTGGAAGGCTGCTGGTTCAGGTGTGGACGGTCCTGATTTTATTTACACAGCAGGAGAAACAGCTGAAGTTTTAAGGTCGGGCCACGGTTAGGGCAGGAAAGACAGAGATTGGCAGGATTGTGGATCAGATGAATACACATGCAGTTTGTCTACCTGCCAGACACTTATTTTATTAGTCACTGCAACCCTTTATTATTAAATGGCTTAAAACTGGCAATAAACTTTTAAGACCGTCAGTTATACAGTGTGATCCAAAAGTCTGAGGCCACACTGAAAATCTGTAACTCAAAGTGATCATTTAAACTTAAAAAGACTGTTGTAGCATTTTTTAAAAGCTTACATTTAAAGCTGCAATCTGTAACGTTTGCCTCTCTACTGCCATCTCTGTTCAAACATAAAACTGCAGAATACTTATTACTGTGTGTGTGTGACAAGTTTAATTCTAAACAACTGATGGTTGATGCAGATCTCCACCGTCCGAACATGAGCAACTGCCGAACTCCAACACTGATTGTCATATGAGGCTACAGAGACAAAATTTCATTGTGTTTCGTCGTGTAAATGGAATGTAGCTCATCAGTTATCCAATCAAAACGCATGAATCCATAAATAGGATTCTCAAAGCTGCTGTTGTTTTTTGAACGATTGTGTGGGAAAGTTTTATTTGTTTAATACTTTTTGGAATTTATGGAATTTAAAGGATAATTGAATTCCTGAATGCTCACGGATGAATTTAGCCGGAGTCTGTCAGACTTCAGGAGCTCACCCAGCTAATTATTTGAGGTTGTAAGAATGTTTCCCTAATGTTTTTTAGATGTTCCCTGTTAGCTGGGTAATCGTCGTTTTCTGATCACATTTATTATATATTGTTAATATTTTATGTAATATGAACTACATTTTATTAACACATTTTAGCTTTAATTAAAATGTTAAATATGTTAAAATGTTGGAAATGTAAAATAAAAATGAAGTAGATTAAGTAGGAAGTGCTGCAGATTCTCATCAGCGCTCCTGACAGCTAAATTATATCTGCCTCCACTTCTCATTCACCAGCTGTGCTGAAATGATGATTTCAGTTTTCCTGTATTTACAGTCAGTCTGAGTGAAGATAACTCCAGACTGTTAACTGTTAGATTGAGGCTGTTTCTGAGAAATGAAGTTTAGTCAGTAACTCTCTGTGTCCGAACAGACGTTTGTCCCTCGGGACACACAGCTGTTGTTCTCACACAAACACACACCTCATCATAGGCTATCAGTGAAATGAAGTGTATTCACCCACATGTACACACTGAATTGTGTGTGTGTGTGTGCGCCTCACTATTGACCCTAGTTTACCTCAATACACCTATTTTCTATAGTAGAGTCTAGCTGCTATCCAGCTAACAGGGACATTCCCAAAACATTTTAGGAATGTTTTAGGAATGTTCAAGCAACGGTCAAAATATTTGTGCACAATTTTCTGTACTAAAATGTTTTCTGTGAAGCTACTTTGCAGCAATCCGCATTGGTGTGACTCTGGTGACTGTAAATCTGTTCTCCTGAGAAACAGATTAGACCGACAGAACAAACAAGAAGACACTTGTTTACACTTGTTGTGATTCAGCCTGAGGTGCTGATCCAGACTAACAGATCTGTGTGTGTGTGTGTGTGTGTGTGTGTGTGTGTGACTCATCAGACGCTGCAGACTGATGTGGGTGTGTGTGCAGAGCTGAAGCAGAGCTGAAGACAGAAAGCTCAATGATGATCTGAATTGTGTTGTTCTTCATGGTCTGACCTCATGACGGACGCACCCTGTGCTGATTCACGCTCAGCTGCTGTTTGTAACTGAGTATTAAAGTGTGTATGTGTGTGTGTGTACAGGTTTGGCTCTTTCCTTACAAATATAATAAAATATAAATATAATAGTAAAATATAAGTCATGTTTATGTAATCTAGAAATGCCGACTGGCGTGTGTGAGGGTTGGGGGCAGAACATTACACGTCTGTGACATGTCCTCACTAATACAGTGAAGCAAACCCTCAAGTGGCCCTAGGGAACACGCATGCAGATACAATGTCATTTGAACGACTGTAAGTCGCTTCAGATAAAAACGTCTAGCACATGTGTAAAAGTAAAATGTAAATGTTTGCCTAGCATGTTCACTTTGAAGCACAAAACAGTATCTGCTGAGGAAAAGTTCCTCAGTTTGATGTTCTAGATCAGATGACTTCTCACGAATGCCACGTTCTCCTGTATCGTGATGCAGTGCTGAATTATGTCTCATTTGACAGCGTTTTCACAACTTACCCCATTTTTATTCACTTCATTTCTCAGACGCCTCATTTGTGCTGATAAATGACTGCTGATGAGGCTGCGTGTGAAAACTGTCCAGTCAGCCCGCTGGAGTGATTTGTGCTGCTAATTCTCGTCTGGAGACAGATGCACACAGGCGGACCAGAAATCCAGATTCCTCATGGCAAAACTTGAGTGTCATGTGCTGTCTGTTGAACAGTGTGTGCTGTCAGTCCGCACGCAAAGACAGGATGTTCTGATCGTCTGTCAGAATATTTGCATACCTCCACACACCCTCTTACACAGACAGTCTTACATCATCAGTGTGTTCATATGTTTCAGAGGAGGCGTGGCTTTGGAGAGGCTTTGAGAGAAGGGAGGGATCTTATTAAAGTTAGCTTGCTAACCTCTCACACATTGCCTACTCTACCTTTAAGACACAAACATGCACTTACAGTGAGTGAACGAGTCTCTTTGCGCCATGCTACTGCCACAGTCCTTTTTTGTAAGGTGGTATTTCAGTTCTTGGAGTCCAGGAGCTCATGGAAGAACCTTCACAGCTGTTCTAAACTGAAAATGTAGCTGTAGTAGTTTGCAGTGGATCGTTAGTAGAAATGAACATCAGTGGTGAACTCATTCATCAGGTGTGGAAAAGATACGCATATATGTGTGTGTGTGTGTTGTGTTATGAAGGGAAGAGACAAAGATGTAAATCACCCCAGAGCAAAACTCACCGGGTTAGATAATGATAACTAATTAGTCATTTAGCAGATGCTTCTATAACTTACACAGACACATGACTGATTTAACTTCCGTGGAGTAACTGTAGCCCGCAGTGTCTTGCTCACAGTGGCAGTAGCTCTATCATGGCTATACACATTCACAAACTGAAGGCTGGGGGAAATGCATTCTGGGAATCCAGTGTATATAAAAGATCTCCTCATGGGAGTCTTCATGGGGGACATTCAAAATTGCTTCCTCTTAAGATCTTAAGACGTTATATAGTTACAGCAGCTTGTGCTGGAGACTGTGTGTGTGTGTGTGTGTGTGTGTGTATAATTTGATGTTTTATCTGTCTAACTGTTCTTGAGGTGAACAGATTAAAACAGTTCTGTGACTTAACATTTCCTGTTCTCCCTGGTGAACTGACCTTAACACACAACATTATCTCTCTCTCTCTCTTTGTCTTTTTTACTCTCTCTCTCTCTCTCTCTCTCTCTCTCCCACACACACATCACAAGAACAGTTTTTTGGGATTCTCTTTCTGTGGTTTAATTGGATAATAATAGGACATTTCCTCCCCAGAGTTCTGATAAGATAATGATCTGTGAATTGATTCCTTTTCAATCTTCAGTCTTAGCGCGCATGTGTGTGTGTGCGTGTGCGCTAGTGGACCATTAGTGCCCTTAGGGGTAAAAATATATTAAATGTGTTCATTAGGGGTCAGTTAAGGTCTCTGTAGGTAGAATGTTTACAGAATGTTTAAGAGATTCTAGATTTTTCCTACAGTTTAATTTTATATTTTATTTTAAATTATTGAAGCAGGATAAAGCTCCAGTCCAGCCCCATGTATTCAGAGATATGTGCTTTATTATTATTATTATTATTTAAATATGTGATTTATTGATCTCTGTAGCATCATCAGACAGTTGCTGGGCCTAAAACACACAATGTTCACTACTGCTGTAAAAAAATCACAGTGTGTTGTGTCCACTGTGAAATCTCATTGGTTGAAAATTCTGTTCCACATTACAGTATACAGTAAGTTCATTAAATCAGAACAGCCTCCAATTTATTATTAAAATAAGCAATAATTTAATATTAACAAAAAAAATTCACAGTTCAAAAATTGCATTGAATATTATGTTTGATTTGGGAATCATTTTTGGAGCATTACTGGAGTTCTGAGCACAGCTTTGAACGACACACTGGTTCTGAACAAATGTTTTCACTGGCTTTGATTTTGTCGTTTCATGCATTTCATGTTCATTAAGGACCGAAAAGTGACTTGATCCTGGAATGATGTTGCATCACGCCTGGTTAGGAGGCGGCATTAGAAACTAAACGCGTTTGTTCTGGAGGTTTCATCATCTTTACTGAGTGCTGGGAAATGGTCTGTACTGCTGGAGTACTGCTGCTGTACTCTCTCTCTCTCTCTCTCTCTCTCTGTGCTTGGATTAAAGAAAAGGCTGAGGATAGAGATGGCTGACAGCCCGGCTCTTTACAAAACACATCCTGTCTCTCACAGAATGTGCTGTCACGTATCGACAAACACACACTCGCACACAAACACACACTCGCACACAAACACACACTCGCACACAAACACACACTCGCACACAAACACACACTCGCACACAAACACACACTCGCACACAAACACACACCCACGGCGGTATCGTACACAAGTGTATCTGTGCTTACAGTCATAAATTATCACTAAACAGAACACAGAATATCAGTTTGATTGATTGACAGTGTGCACACAGAGGAAATCAAAGCAAAAAATGAGACCAAGTCAGAATTCACAAAATATACTGACATCTGGGGGAAGAGTTAACACTAATTTAAACACATACCATATAACTGATAATGTACCAAGCACTGTAAATCTGTCGATGGACTGTGTCAGTGTTTCTGTTTCTGTACGAGTCGTACGATATTTGACCGAACACGTGGGTGAGCAGCGGTCGATCTTTTCACCCCTCTTCTCAAATGACAACTCTGTTGTCATAAAACTCATCAATACTGTCTTATGTAACTGTGCTGTGATCTTCAGCTGTCAGTTACAGAGAAAACACATTCACCATGTCTTAACTGAGGGTTTATTAGTATGTTTATATGCATTTTTAAGTTTTTATTTATTGCTCCAAAGATTTATTGTGTCTGCAACATGCACACTCAGAAATATTTACTAGAGAGAGACTCACCCATCCTGTGGTGTCTGTGCTACATGAATTGCTTGTCCCTAAAACAACAGAGTTTTTAGTGTGTGTGTGTGCGTGTCCACAAGTATAGTAATACCAGTTAATGTTGAGCTTAAGGGGACATGCATATAATGATGTTCATGGTACAATTATACTCTCTCATCTCTGTCTCTTTCTCTCTGTCTCTCTGTCTCTCAGGTGAGCACCTGTGGGTGTGTTCTCAAGGTTACACCTGCTGCACATCAGGGATGGAGGAGAATCTTCTGAACCTGAGCAGAGGAGAGTTTGAGTCTCAGGTCAAAGAGTCTGGACGCACTTTACAGGCGTCAATCAGTGGACAGATCAAAAGCTTTGATGGTGAGTGACAGCTGATCACACTTCCTGTCTGTAATGTTTTTATCACACAGCTCATGGCTTTGCACAAGCAGGAACTGTGAATTTATTTCACTGCTTTCTGGTTTTCTGGTTTCTGCTCTTTCTGGTTTATGATTATAAAACACACTGTATCCTGTTGAAAAAAGGATAAAGAAATATTTGAAGCACTAGGTTATATCTGACTTGGTATTCAATCCAAGCTATAAAATATTAGAATCATATTTTTGATTTTAAATAATGAGTCTTATAAGAATATGATTTTATTCCCATAATAACTCACTTATTCTCTTTCTGTATGAAGAGGACACACAAAATTTCATCGGTCAACAGTTTTGTATTGTTTAAATAATTCTCAACAGACTTCCAATAATTTGGAGCATCCATCATTTTCCCTGCCAACTCCCCTGCCACCCATTCAGTTTATCAAAGGTTTTGGGCAATATGATTAATGCTTTCAGATACCAGAAAGAGTTTAGCACTCTTAGTTCTGCTCAGAAACTTTACTGTATATAAAATCTGTTCAACACAATTATGAAGATCCGGCCAAAAAATTACTGCAAAAACATTTACGGACTGGGTTTAGTGATGTGATGATGCACTCATGCTTGTGATGTTGTTTTCATGGTAATTTCAAATGGATGTTTCTAGAAATGGTCTGGGGAAAAGGGTTTTCAGTTGTTATGTGATGTTTGAGCATATCTACAATATAGTTTATTGTAGATCATTGCTTGGGGAGATTTGATTGGTCGCTGTGTTGTTGTTGACGCTGCAGGCAGAATCTTTGTGGTTATCTGTACAGACGACCAGACGTGTGCTTTATATCTTAGATCAGCTCTGAGAAAACCTTCAAACTGTGAAGTTAGAGATTTTGCATTAGATTTCGGTGGCGTCAGGGTACATAAATGTCTGTCATAAAAAGAGGGAGGAGTCAACCAATCAGTGATACACCTACAGTCACAGACACTTCAGTGTTTACATTTATCAGTTTTTTCCATTTTGTTTATTTTGTAAGTCTGAACGACTCTTTCAGGCTCTGAGCGATTCAGATGTTGTTATCATAGAAGAATATTTTCAATTAAACAGAGTCATTTCCTGTTGGAGGTCACCTTTGATGATGTCATCTGTGACAAGGACCGCTGTTATGCATCTTTATTGACCATTTCATGTTGACATGCAAATGAGATGGACTCATGACTTTTCTTCTGTGCAACACAAAAGATATTTTGAGAAATATCTCAGTGGTTTTGTGCTCACAAAGTGGAAGTTCATGGGTGTCACTGTTGTTTGGTTACCAACAGACCCTGTTGTTTGGTTACTTGTCCCTTTAGCAACACCCCTTATCCAGTTACTGTATTTCACTGTATTACTGTATTCCACAGTTTAACTATGAGACATCAATATCCTAGATAACAGGGAACATTCCCTCTTAGCTCGGTTGTTGTGTGTTGGTATGTGTGTGTTTGTGGATATGTATGTGCTTTTTCAGACAAAAAAATGAACTAAACTGAGATTATTAAATGATTTTATAAAGAGATAAACTGAGGAAGATAAGATGTGTGAAGGTGTAGAGAGGTGGAGGTGAAAACCCTGAGAGAACGGAGAGTGTCATACGTCATTAAACACCGTACAGATGCTTTCATTGAAATATGAGAGAGAGAGGGAGAGAGAGAGAGAGAGAGAGAGAAGGAGAGAAAGAGAGAGAGAGAGGTGTTTGTTGATGTGTGAGAGGAGAAGATAGATACTGTGTCTTTGTTGGGCGTCACTAATATGAGGTGATTTACACAAAATATAATGATTTACTTTCTGTAACTGAGTGATTTATGCAAAATAGTGTAATATTGCTCATTATCTGTTTTAAGATAAGTTAAAGATAATCCAAAACTGTTTGTAGAGTGTAAAACCATTACATGTCTATAAAGAGTCCTCACACAGCACATATGCCTTACATGTACATTCATGCATCATACATCCAAAGCGACTTACAATGACAGGTTCAACATTGTATCAGTACGTGGAATCAAACCCACAACCTTTGCGCTGTTAACGCAATGCTCTACCAGTTGAGCTATAGGAACGGTTTTCAATGTGTGTGTAATTCTTATTTTAATAATGCTGACTGAATCAAATGCTTTTATTCTGAAGCCCAGTCAACACGGGAGCTGTGTTCATTTTGAATGGCTAACACCTGTATCTTTCACTGAGTGACTTTATTGTGTCTAATATGCTGTTATATCATGAAGTGAGCTGATAGGTCATTCATGTCAACATGATGACGTGCTGCAGACAGCCCTGTGTTTCACACTGATGGTATTAGTGCTGACATATTCCCACTGGAGCAGTGTGGGAAGATATCTGAGCTAACACACACACACACACACACACAGTTTGTACAGCTATCTTTGTAGGGACTTTCCGTAGACATAATGACTTCTGTACGAACTGTATATCTTATCATTAAGTATGTTTAATAATTAGTTTTCCTCGCGGGGACCGCTGACTGGTCCCCATAATGTAAGTGTGTGTGACTTTTACCATCTTTGTAGAGACATTTGATCCCCACAATGGTAACAAGAACACACACACACACACACTGTTTTGCAGGATGTTTTCCTTTTGGTTCACCTCATTATTTTGTGTAGCTGAAGTGTGTGTTTGTACTTTCCCCACCATGTTTTGGGAACTCATTTGTGAAACTTTGTGTGACTTGTTCACGTGTGTGTGTTTCTAGATTATTTCCTGCAGCTGTTGAACCGTTCTGAGGCATCACTTCAAAGCTCCTTCCAGACCGGGTTTGGACCTCTCTTTTCCCAGACCGCAAAGGTGTTTAAAGATCTGTACTCTGACCTTCGGCGGTACTACAGAGGGACCAGAATCAACCTGGAGGAGGCGCTGAATGAATTCTGGGCTCGTCTGCTGGAGAGGCTCTTCAAAGCTTTAAACCCTCAGTACAGTATCGGAGAAGAATACCTGGAGTGTGTCGCCAAGCAGTCAGAAACGCTGAAGCCCTTTGGAGACACGCCCAGAGAGCTCAAGAACAAAGTTACACGTACGGTCATCACGGCCAGAACCTTCCTGCAGGGGCTGGTGGTTAGTGGTGAAGCTCTTCGGAAAGTCTCACAGGTAGGAAAACTTCTTACACTGTGGCTGGTTATGTCAAAGCAAAAGTCATTTTTGACAGTATTGAGCTTAGTGAAATGTCTGATGTTTATGTCTTCTACTTCACAGGAAATAAATAGACACATAACATATTCAGGCAAATTATTGATGAAATTGTGTTTGTTTTGCTGAAGATTTAAAGCTACTGTTCTTGTTTTGGGACTATTGACGTTTAGTAAATTCCTCTTACTGTCTCTTTAATTCAAATTCCTTTTCAAGTTTGGCTTGGCCAATCGAATTTCAATCCTCACACGTGATTGGCAAGGGAGCCGGTATGTAAAATCTTAATGGAGCTGACTGGCCGATTTTGTAATTTTATGTCATTAGCATTTCAGCCTTCATTGAGGACTGGAAAATGACAGTCCTCTGGAAACGTGTTGCATTGTGCCTGGTAATTACACGGTATAAGATTTCATAATATGATTCGTTGAATACACCTGTGACACTATACAATCTGATATCAAAACCTATCACACACACGTACACACACACAAACAAATGCAGGTGCGCGCTGAAGCATCGCAGTAACACGTGTTGAATCGATACACTGGAAAAACAAGACACTTAATGAATGTCCCTGAGGCTTCAGCAGTCAGTGTAGATATAAACACTCTGTACTCACACAGTACAGAGTGGATGACAGTGGTGTGTCTGTTTAATTAATACTGACACGATCGGATGAGGTTTTCTAAACATGAAGCACAGCTGTAGCCATTACGAGACCACTCAGATTTGTTGTTAATACAATGCAGATAAAATAATTTTACGATTTTTAGTGAATTCTTCCCAGTGTGTTTAACAGAACCTTCCCAGAAACCTAAAATTGTTAGCTGGGCACACACACAGCAATTCAGTTACAAAACCTAGTGTGCTTTCCACTGACTAAATAGACTAAAGCTATCTTTAATGACACACACTAACACACACAAACACACACACTTACAAACACACACACTTACACACACACACACACACACACACTTACAAACACACACTCACTCACACACACTTACAAACACACACTCACAAACACACACACTTACTCACACACACTTACAAACACACACTCACTCACTCACACACACACACACACACACACACACTCACTCACACACACTTACAAACACACACTCACAAACACACACTTACTCACACACACTTACAAACACACACTCACTCACTCACTCACACACACTTACAAACACACACTCACAAACACACACACTTACAAACACACACTCACACACACACACTTACAAACACACACTCATAAACACACACTTACAGTGCTCTTTTGCAGTGCTGGCTGTATCTCTGTTGTCAACCTTGACTTGTTTTGAAGGGCAGAAGCAGAGTTAGATCGCCTCTGCTGTTCCCTCAGATCTCTGGAGGGGAGCGAGATGGAAACGAGGAAAGTAATAAAGGAAAGTAATTAGTGTCAAATGAACAGATGAACTAATATGAAGAACAGTTGAGAAACATCTGTCCATTATCAGTAAGTACTGAAGCGCTGAAATCTTAAACCTGTGCTTCAGTGTCGTGCTGTTTCATGTCATATCTAGTTCACCAGCATATCTAGTTCAGCATCGTCCCTTCTGAAAGCTTTAAGGAATGAGGAAGTTAATAGGCCTTACCCAGAAGGCTTTGTGCTCATTGATATTTACTGACAAATGGAAATGAACTGCATGTAAATGAACTCATCTGTATAAGCAGAAGGGCTGCGCAGCATCGCTGTGAGAGCTGAAGTTCTGTGGAGATGCTCTATAATTTAATCATCAGTTGATGAATGAAAATTCACAAACGTTTTCTTTAAAAAATAATCTGTTTACCGCAGGCGCTAAGAGCGCAATATTAATTGCACCAGGCAAACAGAACGGAGTTTTGTGAATTATGCTAATTTAAAATTAGCATAATGTACATATAAAAGAGCCATTTTAGTGCATAGAAAAAAGACAGTGACTTAATTTAAATGACACAGTTTTAGTGAATAGGGCCGTTTTTCACTACAATACTGTGCAGGTTTATTCAGCGAATCCATTCGTCCCTCTGATCTCTCTTTCATGTCAAACCATATCTGGCATTGATTGTTTTTCAGTGACATCACATTCTTATTCTTCTGTTATAAAGCTGATCTCCAGCACTGCCCTTAGATCCCAAATCTTTCATTTCCCCACTATTCTCACTCGTTCTGTTAGATAATCACCCTTTCATTCTGTTCCTTTATACATTCATTCACAATTCAACTCGATCTTTCACTCTGTTCTCCAATGCCATTAATAATTCACATTCACAAAAATAATATTTACAAAACAATAATAATAACTCATGATATATTCAGGAGCTGAACAAGCTGAGCTGTCCTCCACACTTCCTGTTCTCTCGTGTGTGATTTGGAGGGTTCTGACAGATTGACTGCCATCACAAATGCCTTTGAAGGAAGCTGACCGTCCATGTTTAGAGATGGAGGAGCAAGAACAAGCTTTCAGAGAAGCAGAAGTGTAATTTGGCAGTATTAGCTTGAAGTAACGGAAGGAAATGAAGAGGAAAGAAGAGATGAAGTACAGCTGGTCTGCTCTCCAGACGTTTCTGGGTTTTATTCATTCTTATTAAGGACAGTGTGAGCTCCGTGCGTCCTCATAAGTAGGCCGGTCGCCAAACATCGTTCTCTGCACGCTTGAAGGAGAGCGGCCATATTTCTTACTAATTATTAAACAGAGATTCTGTAAAGCGAACACATCCCACGATTGTGCTATTTAAGGACAGAAGAACAAGCAGAACCTCATAAAAAGGACAGATGGAGTATGTTGGGAAAAAAACGAATCCCATGTTCACAAATAAATGAAAGCTTTTAGGATAGAGCACCATGATATTATCATAACATATACAGTAACAGTCAAAAGTGTGTGAGGGAGGTTACAGTAATCCTCAGTGGATATGAGGTGCTTAAACCATGAATAAAATGTAACGAATATTTATCTTGTGTTTGTTGGAGGGATTACACAGCTGTAGCTGAATAAATGTCATGTGATATACGATGCCTCAGTGGGCTAGTTTTAGGTTGTAAGAACTTTTGCCTAATGCTGGTATGCTGCTCCATACGCTGCTGTTGTTTTCTGTGGTCAGAGATCCACATCTCATAGTCTGTCTCTCTCTCTCTCTCTCAGGTTTCTCCGAGCTCTGAATGTGTGCGAGCTGTCATGAAGTTGACGTACTGCCCTCACTGTAGCGGCGTGATGTTTGCTAAGCCCTGTTCTAACTACTGTAAGAATGTCATGAAGGGCTGCCTCGCCAATCAAGCGGATCTGGACTCTGAGTGGAGGAACCTGGCAGGTGGGCGGGGCCAAGTTGAATCCATAATTAGAATTAAAACTAAAAGGACCACAGTGACCGATGCAGTTACTTTATATAAAATGCAAAAGATGAGATTCTATTAGACCTTACAGTATATAAATATATATCATTAAAGTAGAACTATATATGAAAAACATCCTAAAAATGTGTTTGTGTGTGTGTGTAGATTCTATGCTGCAGGTCGTTGATAAACTGAGCCGGCCGTACAGTGTGGACTCTGTGCTTCTGTCTGTGCCCAAGCGTATCGCTGAAGCTATTCTCTACATGCAAGACAACCTCAACATGTTCAAGAACACGGTCAGCTTTCCTACATCATTAATCTATCACTTACCCTCAATGATTTCCTGACACTGAAAAAATCCTTCCTTTAACTTCAGCTCTATTAC